>PVIC010039456.1:0-17119 GCA_004025085.1 Thryonomys swinderianus
CTCTTCCGATCTGTCTCACTTTGTAGTTCAGGCTGGCTCTGAGCTCACTATGTAGCCCAGGCAAGCCTTGAACTCAGCAATCCTCCTGTCTCTGCCTCCCGAGTGCTGGGATTACAGGCGTGAGCCACCACGTCTGGCACTGTGGTATGTGGTATTGATGGCTGGTGGGCATGAGTCTCCATGCCCAGCATTGTATGTGGTTACTGGGGATCGAACGCAGGACCTTGAGCTTGCGAGGCAGGCGCCGGAACCACTGAGCTAACCCTCTGGCCCATGATTTAGTGTTTCTTTAGTTATCATATTTATATATATATAATATTATTCATACAGCACACTATCTCTAATTGGAAATCTCTTACTGAAGAGATATACTCTGAACACATATGACCAATTTATATTAGAAAACATGTCTATAGATTACTATAAACATCGCATCACATATATTGTCTGTCATTTGAGTCATTATATTTATTAACTCATATTTGTATCCCGATCTCTGTCATATATAGATATAAGCACTGTACATCTAGACAAGAAGATATACTTGAAGTGGCAAAAGTCTGAAATATTTGTTTGTGGAGCTAAGAAATCTTTTCTATTAAAATAAAATGATCTTTAAAAAACAGTTTAAGTACTTTTTTTTTTTTTTTGAGACAGGGTCTCGCATTTGTAGTTCAGGCTGACTCTGAGCTCACTATGTAGCCTAGGCAAGCCTGGAACTCAGCAATCCTCCTGTCTCTGCCTCCTGAGTGCTGGGATTACAGGCGTGAGCCACCACGCCCGGCACTGTGGTATGTGGTACTGATGGCTGGTGGGCCTGAGTCACCACGCCCAGCATTGTATGTGGTTACCACGGATCGAACTCAGGAATTTGCGCTTGCAAGGCAGGCGCAGGAACCACTGAGGCAACCCTCTGGCCCTAGAGTACTTAATTTAAGCAGAGTGCCTTTTGACATCTTTTACAACTACTGGCTTCAGGTCATATAAAAATCTCATTAACACTGTAAGAAAATCATAGTTATTGACTCTTTACAATGAAATATTTTTTCTTTAAACCAACTGTTACTAAAATATTAAACTTATTCTGCTTATGTAAATTATTTACTTCAGAATATCTTAAGATGAATAGATACAACCACCACTCACTGAGGCTTATTTAAAGCTGAGGTTTATCTTGATCCATAATTTCACAAAAATATCTCACTTTAGGTACTGCCCATCTAGAATAATTACTCATAATTATGAAAATATTAGGTATGTTTTGATCATATATCAGTGTTGTACATTTAGATATATGGATAATCTATGAAATGAACCTTATAAATACAAACACAACATTTATATAATTTAAGAAAATATCCATGAATTTACAGTTTGGAAATGTTTTTATTATTTTGTGTTAGCTACAAATTATGTGCACTATTTATATATGCAATTACTTTAGTGTTTAACAATTATATCTACAACTCTTACAAAAATATAAAATCTTTAAGAAATATGTTAATATCACAAAAATATTTTTTCTTGAGGATTGTAACTTTCAAATTTTGAGGTTGTCATCTTCCAGGAAGATAACAAAGTAGTAGTTAGGCTGCAATAATTTAAAATCCTTGAAATTTGTAATTTAAACTTTGGAAGATAAGAATTTGGGGAAGAAAAGAAGAATGGAAGTGAGTATCTTGGACCCAGGTAAGATCTGACTTAAAATTTGAGCCTACAGATAAGCTGAAGTCACAGAACACAGCACAGACAAAAGAAGAGACAATATGTATTTTCTCCTCAAATATTGGCTCATGGCTTCTTTAAAAAAGAAGACTAAATTGAAAACAACACTGTGAAAACAATCAATTCCAGTGATGTTTTGTGAGAAATGCACTAACTGAACAGAGTGTGGATGGTGTGTACTATAACAAGCTGGTGAGTGACTCCAGTCCAAGGACTTAGAATATCATCCTGAAAGAGTGATTGGCTAGATGCCACTCTAAAGTGGCAGTCAACTGAACATGAGAGTCAGAGGAGCTGTGGGACGTTTTTATCTCAGATATCTTAGTGATATATTCCTGCAATGACTGGACTAGGAACAGCTATGGGAGATGTCTATGGTCTGGGAACCATGGTGAGTATAGCAGGAGACATAGTTTTCTAAACTATATAACCCCAGCCCAATCCTCGTGACCAGAGGCAACTTCATCTTGAAGTTCTATGGATTTGAAAGTCTTAGGACTGGCATGCTATGCTAAACCTACTGCTGTATTACTAGATGTTATTATTCAGCCTGGATTTGGCTCTGACAGTATTTTTGGCTACCAGTGAGAACAGGGATATCCCCTAAATTGGATACCATGACAACTACAGAATACATACCATAAGAACAGTCTTAAAATCTCAGAGAGATTTCTTCATCTCACTCTTTCTTTAACAGTCTTTTTGTTTGTTTGTTTTTCTCCTTTTTATTTGTTTTAGAATATGTATCATTTGGTCTTGCTCTCATCTGTCTTCTTCTGCTATTCCCTCCTGCATTCTTCACCACTTTCACAAAACTTGATCTTTATCTTTTTTTTTTTTTTTTGAGGCAGGGTCTCACTTTGTAGTTCAGGCTGGTCCTCAGCTCACTATGTAGCTAAGGCAAGCCTCGAACTCAGCAATCCTCCTGTCTCTGTCTCTGAGTGCTGGGATTACAGGCGTGAGCCACCAAGCCTGGTAGGTCTTTATCTTTTAACCTTGCTTTTAATCTCTTTTCTTATTTCTTTATTTTTTCTTCTATTCCTTTTATATTTCCCCTTAATTATCTCTCTTATTTTTACTCTCTACATGATCTCTTTCTTTTTTCTAACCCTTCTTCTATCTTCTTTTTCTAGTTTTTTGTATTGCCTTTATGTGATTCTATACACATCCTTGTACTTCACAATAAGAACTCTTGTATCACCTCTCTTTCTTCCTTATATCAAAAATATTTTAACGCTTTTACACTGTTGTAGAAGGGTTGTTCCACAATTAGCAGAAATATAGCGTTTTTATTTAGCACATATGAACTCTAAATTAATATCTGTACTGCCTTATTTTACATCATAATAGCCAGTTTCTTCTCTACAATTAAGAGTGGTTCATAATTGTTTCTTATAATGCGTTAATACCTTATTTTCCTTGGGAAAACTCTGCAGATGTTTCATTTCATACTAACAAAGTTGAGATTGTTGCTATTTTTTGTAAGCCAGCACGCAGATCGCCTTTGTGACATTAACAATACTAAAGTACATTCCCAATTTGGTTGCTAGACTAACTACACTGCCTCTCCCTTTCCCAAAATAATCAAGATGGTCTGATCTTGGGGCTATGACCTATAGTTAGCCACATTCAAAATACATCACCAAAAAGTGACTAAAGATATCTCTATACCAACAACAAAATATTTACAGTGTAACCAACTGTAAAAGTCATCATAGAACAAAATAAATAAATAAAAACAATGGGAAAATAGGAGGAAATGGTATAAAATACCTCCCAAAACTCTCAACTCCCCTGAAGCAAATCCAGAGGGCTACATGAGACATAATAGTATAATCCTTAAACTTGAATTATTCAAAAGCCTAGAATATAAGATTATAAAACATCTGAAAGTGATACAATGTGGGGTTAGAGGAGATATAACTAAACAGATAATGGAAATAATAACCAAAAACATGCAGAAGGATTCAGAATACCATAATGAAAAGTTAGATGAGGTAAACAAAAAGATATGAAATATGAATAGCCAACTTACCAAACAATTCAGAATCCATGAAAATGTTTCAATCAGAAACTCCAGAGATGAAAAAGAGCATTGGAAGCATGGGCGAGAGAACAAAACAAATGCGGACAGAATTTCACAACTAGAAGACAGCCGTGTCTTCAAAGACCAACTACTTGAAGATTTTAAAAACTATAAGAGAGGGCCGGAGATTTAGCTCAGTGGTTCTGGTGCCTGCCTCGCAAACCCAAATTCCTGAGTTCGATCCCGGTAACCACATACAATGTTGGGCGTGGTGACTCACACCCACCAACAAACAACAAGCAATCAGCACCACATACCACAGTGCTGGGCATGGTGGCTCACGCCTGTCGTCCCAGCACTCGGGAGGCAGAGACAGGAGGATTGCTGAGTTTGAGGCTTGCCTGGACTACATAGTGAACTGAGGGCCAGCCTGAACTACAAACCGAGACCCTGTCTCAAAAAAAAAAAAAAAAAAAAAAAAAAAAAAAACAATAAGAGAAAATGAAAAATGGAACCAACACATGCAGGATGATTCAAAAAATACTAATATGAGTATAACTGAAATAAATGAAACATCAAAAGACATGGGGAAAAGTATAAAAAAAACATAATGCCAGAAAAATTCCCCAATACAGGAAATAACCTACAGATGAGTGACTCATAAAGAACTCCATGTAGCCATAATAAAAAAGGAATGTTTCTACATCACATTATGCTCAAAGTTCTAGAAGTCTGTCATAGGAACAAAATTCTAAAAGCTGTAAGAGGAAGGTAACAAATCACCTACAGAAATAAAATGGTTAGAATCACTCCAGACTTATCTGGACAAACATTAAAGGCCAAGATTTTGTCAATTATCAAGCACATGTACCATTTTAGTTGCCTTATAGATGACTAGACACTCCTGCACCCCAAATACTTTTGTTCACATGGCCTATCAGTGAGGTAATAAAATAAGCATAAAGTTGTCTTTAAAAGTGACGACACATTTCCATATAGGTTGTGAGCCAATCAAGAGAATATTTATCAAAATTTTCATTTTAGGAATAAAATGTCTATTCATTTGGAGTCCACTGACTTGAGATTTTCTTTGGCTGTCAAAAATAAAACTATATAGCACAAGCATTAAGTGCTATGCATTGGTTAGAGCTAGCTAAAATAATAAAGGTCCAGGGATGCAATAATAGCTCAGTGACACAATGCTTTCTTCACAAGTACAAGGTCCTGAGTTCTATTCCCTATTTAAAAAAAAAAGTTAAGGTGAGTATGCAAATATAAAATACTTTAATTCTTTTGTTTTGTTTTGTTTTGTTTGTTTTGTTTTTGAGACAGGGTCTCTCTTTGTAGTTCAGGCTAGCTCTGAGCTCACTATGTAGCCCAGGCAAGCCTTGAACTCAGCAATCCTCCTGCCTCTGCCTCCTGAGTGCTGGGATTACAGGCATGAGCCACCATGCCCGGCACTGTGGTATGTGGTATTGATTGCTGGTGGGCGTGAGTCTCCACGCCCAGCATTGTACATGGTTAACAGGGATTGAACTCAGGACCTTGCGTTTGTGAGACAGGTGCCGGAACCACTGAGCTAATCCTCTGGCCCAAAATACTTTAATTCTTATAAAAGTTCATTAAATATATCATTCATCTGCTAAAAGTGAAATGCTGCTGACTACTAAATATATAAAACACATATATTTAGTTTCTAAAATGGGTTTTCATAAATTATTAATATATAAAAGTTTAAGATGACTTTTCATGTTGACTGAGTTAATTTTCTAATATTAAAATAATATTCAAATTATTTCCCCTAAGTGGAGCCCTATGGATTAAGGACTTATTGGAAAAATTCACCTCTGTGGTTGAAAAAGCAGATGCCCAGATAAATTTATTTCAGTTTTCTCCACTAATGTGTAATTTCTGATTTGTTACCAAAGCTCTATCCCTACAATCCTTATTTAAAAATTAAATATAGTTATATATGTATAGGCTAGAATTAAAAGCTTACTATTTCTATGTGTATAGCAATAACATTCTCTTAAAATATTAAAATGCTTTTGGTTAAATTAGATTAAAAGGAGAAAATTTATATTTTAATAGGTTAATTTCTTATGTTTTCTGTTTTTAGTCCTTTGGTTACTAAAATTTGCTTTTTAATAGTTAAATATTATCTAAATGTTCACTTGTAAAATGTTTTCAGTAATCACACTATGATTGTTACCAACATTATCTTAATTTATTATAAATCCTATATATATCTAAAACTAGAAATATATTCATCTGAAAACAAAATATGCTATAAAACTAAGCTTGATAGTTTAATAGTACAAAACTGCTTTTTGTACAATATATATTGCATTCTAAACTTAGACATATGAAATACTCAAAAATTTGACATTTATTTAAATTTTGTCCTGTTTTAAAACTTGATTTACATCAACTGGCTTAGAATAAACAAGTATTTTTATAGAACAAATAAGATGCACATATATATTTTATAAATGAAGATAAAAAATGTTATTGGAATTCTGCCATCCAACATATGGGATAAATTTTTACACAGGGCTGTAATCACAAAATTGTGTTGAGATACTGAATTTTTTGCTACTCCATAAATGACAACACAAGGTGAAACTTGTGCAGTTCATCAAAGCAGAATGCTGTGTGTTCATTTTTAGAATGTATTTGAGGGAACTATCTATGGAGTTCAGGCAGGCCTACAATTCACTATGCAGCTCAGGCTGGCCAAAAACTCATAGTGATCCTCCTGTCTCAGGTTCCAAAGTGCTGGGATTACAGGCATGTACCAATATGCCCAGAATGTGAATATTCTTGACAATTCTGCATATATGTCTTCTGCATTATGTGGTATATGTTCACTAGCATCCTGGTTCTCTGAATCCTGGCATAAAAATAGTTTCAATTTCCTATACATATATTAGTGCTATGGAATTCTCTTTTGTTGAATGACCCAGTTTGGTTGTGGTGTAGAATCTCATACACTCTTACTGTCTTCTTCAGACTACTGGAAGCATGATGGTTCTTCAAAAGACAGAGCCTGATATTCCTAGCTCTCCTTTACGTCCTTCAGGATGAGAGTTTAGGTCTCGGACGGGGCTGGTTCCATGTCCCTACTGAGCCTTAAGCAGTTACATGAAATCAGATTATCAGGCCTTCTCAAATCCACTAAGAATAATAGATCAAAGCTGCAGTCAAAATGAGGATATGATGTGGGATATAAGAAAAAAAAAGTCTGTCAAAGGGAGGAAAATCAAGATTTTAACATTATAGCTTTAAGAAAAACTGTAGCTTCAAGAATAGCCTTTGTCCCTTCTAGGAAACTCAATTAAAAAGAGCACACATATCTTTTCATGATAAACTTGTAATCCAGGCACTACAGCTGTCCTTTTCCCCTGTACATTGTGTTTCCTTATTCCTAAGAATAGTCACCCTTTCACCTGTATATTGTGCTTCTCCACCCACTGGGAAGAAGAAATATTTTTTAAATTGACTTTATCAGTGCATTTTATATATACATTATTATCACACTTAAAATTGAGAATTTGTACCAGTACATGACACATCTTGATTCTCATTTGTCCCCTTTCCCTGCCCTCGCTACAACCCCTAAGCTCTGTATATGTAAGCTTTTTTTCCTTATTTTTAACCATCAAATTTTTCTTTCCTTTCTTTACTTTCCCTACCCCTTTTCTCCCTTTTCCTTTTGAACATTTTTTTTTCCTATTTCACAAAATCTGTCATACATTTTGGAACTCACTTACACATTTCTCATGGCAAAGAAATGATACAAAAGCAGAAATATTAATAGGTGGTGTGTCACACTTTCAAACAGATAGAGATGGCTTGTACTATAACCTCTTTTAAAAAAACCTTAAATGTTCTCCCCTCCAGACCGTAATATGATTCATTTTTCTCTGAGCACTCAAATTCCACTCTTAAGTTTGTCTTGTATCTCTGGAAAGCAAACCCTTATCATACCTCTTTTTCTCCAATTTTATTTTACTCTTTTTTGGTGCTGGTGATCAAACTCATATCCGTGTGCTTGTGAGGTAGTCACAGTACTGCTTGAGCTAAAACCCGGATCCCTTACATCTTTTTCTGATATAAAACTGAACTTCTGTGATTAGAATGAACAAACCCACAAACTTATTTTAAAAGAGTGGCTTTAACTTCCTTATTTTCAAATGCAGGGAACTCTTGGACTCAGCCTGATGAAAATATTAATGCCTCTGTTTTTGCCATTCCAGGTTTTTGGATTTTTTGTCTAACTATTTTATAAAATTAGGAAGGATCACATTGTGGCTGGACATCCTTTCTTCAGACACAGATCAATGCAACAAACAGAACTGTTTATTTTTCTCCTAAATTTAGTATGGAATCTCTCAAATAGAATAGCCATTATTGCTGAAAATCTTTTAATCAAGCAACATTTAGCTTAGTGCCTCTTATACTAATACTTGAAGCTGCCTTTGTATTGAATATTGCTACATAACATTTTCTTAAAAGCTAGGCAATGTAAAATTTGGAATAGTTGAGATAGCCAAGTGGTTAAGGCTGTGAACTGTTAACATTTGGAATAAATGATAACCCACCCAGATTTGAAAGAGTTTATTTTGTACACACTCCAGCATATCATCGCAAGAACTCAAAGAATAAAATCATGAGCAAAAGGAGAAAGTTTAGAAACCTTTCTTTGGAAATAAGAAGTAAGCTTTGATTGACTACCCACAAGGAGAGGACTCCAAAATGAAAATTTGTAGTGTGTTTTGTTTTTATCTTCTGCAGAGAAGCACAGGATTAGCATCTTTGTAATGCTTTGTAAAAATTCAGTTAGGGACTGGAGATATACTCAAGTGGTACTGTGCTAAACTTGGATGTACAAGGGCCCAAGTTTGATCTCCAGTACCCTCCCTCAAAAAAAAAAAAAAAAAAGTTCAATTAGTCAACTGGCCATGTTCAAAGAAAACTGAGTTTGAAATAAACTGGTTACTCTGTACTTTAAGTTCCTCCAAGTCTACCCTGGGGATAGAAATGTTCTATGAAATGGAGTATTACTCTGCCACAAAGAATAACAAGTTTCATTCATTTATATGCAAATGGATATACCTTGAGGACACACTAAGTGAAATAAATAGATCTCAGTTATGTAAATACCATATCTTTTCTCTAGTATGAGAAGCTGTAGATGTAAATGAGTTCTAGAATGTATGATGGATTTTGTAAAAGGGAATGTGGTAGGAGACTGTAATGAAGGGAAAGAATAAATATGATTTGGACATAAAAAGAAATAGAATTTACATAAGGGGTGCGGGGTTGTAGGTGGGAAGGGATATGGGTAAAAATGAGAGTTAAACCGGGCGTGGTGGCTCATACCTGTAATCCCAGCACTCGGGAGACAGAGACAGGAGGATTGCTGAGTTCCAGGCTTTCCTGGGCTACATAGTGAGCTCAGGGCCAGCCTGAAGTACAAAGCGAGACCCTGTCTCAAAAAAAAAAAAAAAAGAATTAATTTCTGTCATATGCTGGTACAAATTCCCCAATGTTGAGTGTGATTGTGAGCTATATATAAAATGTACCAATTAAGAATTCAATAAAAAAGCTATGATTGCCAAAGTACAGCTTTCCATGTCTAATAAGATTTTTGGGTGGGAAGAGAAGTCCTTATTTGCCCATTCTTACCCTAACATTTTATCCTTTTGCTGAATGCATTGTTATATTTCTAAACCTAACAAGTTGTGTAGCTTGAGTTAGCACTTAAGTCAGCATGTGTACCATGTTTTTTTATCCAGTTGATTTTATCTTAAGACTGATCTATTCTCACTGTTCACTTACAATGTAATTACTTTATCTTCTAAGTTCTACAATAATATATGCACCATATTATCTCAGTATTCAACTGAAGCAGGAGATTAGGTTGTGGCAAGCTGGCTGAGCAAATGGGAATGGTGTGTAAGTCATGGAGTTCTAGCAAAATGTGTTGGACAGTCCCCACAGGTATGCATGTAGGACCAGTCAGAGAATGCTATTGTCAATTCTTCTGAGAAATCAAGATGATTTCTGATAGAACAGCCTAGATCTGACATCAGCCTGAGAAGTGGAGTATAAAAAAGATAGTTCCCATTAAGCCCTTGGTCATTGTGTCCTCTTTTTCACAGTGGTCTGCTCTCCCCTGGAGAATGTATTTCTTTTTCTGTTTTAATTGATTACCACATTCTTTCTGCAGAGTATGCTTTTCCCCTATATTTAATAAATGTAAAATCTTGCTACTGATATAGTAAATGAATTGAAAATGAAATGTGAAATATTTATCACTCAACCTATTAGTTGCACAATGCATTGGGCTCTTGTTTTCTAAAAATAGAAGAATGAATTCTAGGAACAATGAAGGTTGACAATGGGAAGATATTTATTGATAGGAAATTTCCTGAGTGGCAGGAGGGGTCCCAAGTGGGTAGCCTGGGGACCCCACTTTACAGAGGAGTTTTACAGGATGAAACTCATGTGGGCACAATGTGGGCCACAGCCCTGAACATGCAATAAATGTACAGGTATAGTCATGGAGGTAATAGTGGTCCAATTGGGGAAAAAAAGCATGGATGGAAAGAAAAAGGACTCTCTTAGGAAATGGTAGGTACAGAGATCTCTGGGTCACCCATCAACAGGGCTGATGCCTATCTAGACTTCAGTAGGCCCAGTGTTTGTTCTTTGAGGAAGTGTGTAGGTCTGCTCATCTTGTGTTTATATTGAGGCCTAGTTTCCAACCAATATGTCTACAGTTGCAGGTATGGTAGTTTTAATTTTGTCCTAACCCTCTCAAGGACCTGCTCCTATCTGACTGCCTATAATACTTCTGCCTAACTCATCTGTCTGTAATACTACTACATGTGTTTTCTTGTCTAATTATTTGCTTAAGAGGAAAAAAAAAACAGAAAGAATCCCTAGAAGAAGTTCCAAAAATGCTAACATCCAGTAAGACAGCCAACTCTGAATCACAAGCATATTTAAGACCCTAATAAGCCCAAAAGAATGACATTCCCTTTCTTCTCTTTAATCCTTTTATAAGCATTATGAAAATGAAATTTTTCTATAAGGCAAACACCTAAAATATAGCCCTGATGGTTTAACAGAGGCAAAGTGCTTGTTAATAATTTTGAGGACAACTTGTTTACCATCATTCAACTTATTTCCTTAAGTTACAAGAGCAAAAACGTATTTGAGTTTATGCTTTTTAAATTATTAAATATTCTCAGTTTTAAATACTCTGGTACTATCTAAACAACAGGCAAACAGAAGTGTACAATTAGATGTTACATAAAATAGTACACATGCACACTAACATACAGAAAATGAAAACTTAAATTTAGGATTTTAAAAAGGTACAATATTGGCATTATTTTTCTTTTTGTCTTTTTTAAAGTAATCTTTAGTAAATGTACTATTATGCAATAATTGTTATAGTCAAATATTATTTTTCATTGTACTATAAAGACCTGTTCATCCCACTTCCAGCCACATATAACTAATCTATCTGTCACAGTAGATTTTTGTTTTCTGGATATAACATATAACATAGAGGTGCAATGCTTTGGATCTTTTCCCTCACCATAATGTCTTTAGGGTCTATCTATGAAGTATATATCATTGTTTTTTTTTTCTTCTTACTACTAATGAGTATTGCTTTTATTTCCATTTTATTTAAATATAATACAAATAGATACTAATAAAGAAAATATAAAATACAGTCTATGAAAAATAATTTTTCAAAATAAAAATGATTAGAGAACAATAATGGGAAATATGTTGTGTATCATGATGCAAAAAGTATATGTTCTGTAATTTTAATTCTTAATAATACTATACTATTTTTGCATAAACCTCTTAAAGTGTTCACAAAGTATCTCACACTCTGCATATATATGAGAAATTTCTTCCTCTTTCACTATTTTATTTTTCATTTGCTTTTTATTTTTTATTTCAGTTTCTCATACCAGAGGACAAGTTTTTTACATCATTCAAAGTATTTCCTTAAATTGTAAGAGCAGAAGTTATTTGGGTGATATCTACACATATGTGTTCAATTTATTTTGCTTAAGAGTATGTTCTCAAATTACATCAATTTACATAGAAATTTCTTATTTACCTCTCTTTCTTGATAAGAAGTACTTTGTTATATAAAAAACATATCTTCAATTTCACAGAGGACATAAAAGTTCTTTACATTGAAAATTATAGTACTCTGAAACAGGAGATCAAACAGGATATCAGACAATGGAGAGATATCTCTTGCTTTTGTGTAGAAGAATCAACATAGTGAAGATGGCTATATTTCCAAAATAGCTAAACAGATTTAATACACTTCCAATCAAAATTGCATTAGCATACATCACAGAACTAGAGGAGTTATTCCTAAAATTCATTAGGAATCAGAAAAGACCTGGAGTAGCAAGAAAAAAAAAATCTGGGTAACAAGGGCAAGGCAGGAGGCATCACATTCTCTGACTTAAAATTATACTACTGAGCTTCTGTTATAAAAACAGCATGGTGATGGCATAGAAACAGACCTGAAGATGAAGGGAACAGAAGAGAAGCTGCAGAAAGCAAAACTCAAACACACTCAGCCCCATTATCTTTGACAAAGGAGCCAAATATGCTCAACGGAACAAAAAATTAACCTCCTTAATAAATGATGCTGGAAAAATTGGCTTTCTGAATGTTGACCAAAACTAGAAACATATCTCTCACTATGCACTAAACTAAAACCCAAGTGGATCAGGATCTAAATGTTAAAATGGAAACACTAAATCTGATGCGAGAGAGAAAATAGGTAGAACTCTTGAAGACCCAGGAGTAAGTAAAGATTTCATGGAGAAATCCCAGACCACAGGGGAAATACTACAAAGAGCACCTGGGACCTCATCTTTTACAAAAGGTTTTGCATAGCAAAAGAAATCATTAACAGAGTGAAAAGATAACTCACTGTGTGGGAACAATTTTAGCCTGCAGTTTCCCAGACGTAGGACTAATATCTAGAACATTTAAAGAACTGAAAAATATGTCTGCCCAAATTTAAAGTTCCAGTTCAGAAATGGGCACCACAGATGTATAAACACTTCTCAGATGGAGAAATTGATAAAGCAAATTAATACATGAAAAAATATTCAACAATACTGGTGATTAAAGAAATGCAAGTTAAAACAATGATGAGATTCCATTTCACCCCAGAAAGAATGGCTAGTATCAACCAATCAATCAACATATGCTGGTGGGGATACGGGAAAAAGAAACCATTCTCCGCTCTTTGTGGGATTATAGACTTTCGCAACTGGTGTTGAAATGAGTGAAAATCAAAAACTGAAACTAGAGGTTCCACTTGCCTCAGCTATTCCCCTTCTTGCTATCTTCCTAAAATAATTAAAAGCATTTAGACCAGGGTGGCTCAGTAGTGCCCATGTGTACCTGGAAAGTGCAAGATCCTGAGTTTCATTCCTGGTACAACAATCAAAAAAAGAATTAAAAGTATGATACCTCTGGGCTGGAGATTTAGCTCAGTGCTTCTGGCACTTGCCTGGCAAGTGCAAGTTCCCTGAATCAATCCCCAGGAACCACACACAATACAGGGCATGGTCGCTCATGCCCACTGGCAATCAGTACCACAAACCGAAATGCTAGCTTTGGTGGCTCAAACCTATAATCTCAGCACTCAGGAGGCAGAGGCAGGAGGATTGTTGAATTTGAGGCTTTCCTGGCTACATAGCAAGCTCAGGGCCAGTCTGAACTACAAAACAGGACCCTGTCTCAAAGAAAAACAAAAACAAAAACAAAAACAATAAAAACAAAAAAGTATCATACCACAGCAATATATGCACACCCATGTTTGTACCAGCAAAGTTTATAATAGATAAATTATGATTGTTCTTTTTGCAATCCAAAACAATACTAAATCATAAATATGCATATCTGAAGGTAGCTTTCTTGATTGTGGAAAGGAAAGAAATATACAACTCAAAGGAGATTTCTTGCCCAGTTAATCTGAGTTTAAATACCCTGAAGCTATTTCTTCTGGCTTTATGTATTTCAAATAATCCTCATTTAAGTCTGTTTCAGAGACTCCTCAAACCTATAACCCATTGCTTGAACTTATGTTACATATACTTTTGTGCAGTTCTGTTTATCTTGTTTATAGAGCTTCATTTCCATTTTTACAGTACATTTTGTTTAGACAGCACTGTAATTTTTCCAATTGTGCTGTACCGTACAGAACTGTAGTTTTAGGTTGTGCTATCCATTACAGTACTACATGTAAAATTACACAATAAAAGCAAAGTTAATAAATTGGAGTCTCCTTTGACCATTTTTTGTTTTGAATATTATAATGTTCATACTATACAAAATTCCTAATTTAGGGACAATTCACTTAAAACTTAGTTGAAAGGTCAATGTTGGTCATTAGATGAGGAGTCATTGTATAAGTCTTAATGAATTTAAAAGTTTTTGACTGTGGTTTTATGATCTTATTAATTATGCTAAAATTTAAATTAAACTACTCAGAAGTTTATACATCTTATCTTGGCTCTATATCTCAAGGATTCTAGAATGGAATGAAAGAAATCAGTTCAGGAACAATACTCCCCACTGATATATGAGAAACATAACTCTTAAAATGATACATAAGAAAAACATTTCTTCCAACATACTAGGTCCTAGATACACTGAGTACATCCCCCTCAAAACTGAAGAATGAATTCCAAGGAACAACAGAGGTTAATAATAGAAATGATTTATTGAGAGATGGCTCCTAAAAGATAGGAGGGATCCCAGAAATGAGTCACTGCCAAGGCAGGGGTAATTTACATAGCAAAGTCATAATATGAGTACAGCATAGGTGAAACTATAATCAATCTACAGGATTACAAGTATAGCTGCTTACATAATATTGGTCCAGTAGGGAAGCAAGCCAGGTAGCATGGAAACTAAAGGTGCATTTTTGGGAAAAGGATTGGTACAATGGTCACCCATCTGGGTGACTGAGGCCTATTGAGACTTCCTGGGCCAGGTGATGCCAATCACAATATAATCCCAAATCATCACTTATCCCATAGGAGTGCACACAGGTCTGGCCGGCGTGTCTTTATTTTGAAGCCTTGTCTTCAGATGTGACTCCATCCACAGTTCTGATGTTTTTACTGTTTTCTCCTGACTACTTTGAGAGTCTAGTCTGTCTCTGACTGTATATCAGTTTCTATGTAATTTAGCTGTTTATAACAACATCAAGAAAAACACAAAACCAAGCCATCTGTTGTCAAATTTCTCCATTAGTCATGACAGGAGATAAAAATTCATTTCCAGCCAACAGGAAACTTTACAAATATTTTGAAAATCAATTGATTTAGAATAAATCAAGGATGGTTTGCCAAAGTGAGGCAAAGTCATCAACAATGTGCAATTTACTAACAAGAGCCTACAAGTATCATGGGCAACGAAACAAACGGCTCTCGCTTTTCCTTGCCACCAATCAAGGAAGCTGCAAGGAAAACAGCTCTGATTGTTTTCTTGGCCAAAATTACTTTAAAAAAAATAACTGGCCTACTTAATTAGATCACTTACACGAAATCAGAATGCACCCTAAATCCTGAAGGTTGTATAGGTTGCCTGAACATGAGATCAGTTTTTTTAAAAACTCAAAGATAACTAGAACTTTTCTAGGAAGTTATGAAGTAGCACAAACACTTTTATTACTGGTCAAATCACAGCAGAGCACCTCAAAATGATTCCTCAAATTTCTATCCATTACATGTTTTAATTCAGGGCCAGGGATTTAGCTCCGTGGTACTACTGCCTGCCATGCTAATGCAGGGTTGTGAATTCCATCTGTGGTACTGCAAAACAAGAAAATATAAAATAAAATGTCTTAATTCAAAAGGTTTTGTCACCAAATGGTTTGAGAAGCTGCAGTGTTACATTTGCTCACATTGAAGCCTCAGAATGGCTTGAAGCCTCAAATAGATTACATAATTTTAGAAGGTATTGAAAATGTTCTGTCTATCCTCCAATAAAGAGAAAGACAGGGCCAAGGGTGTAGCTCAGTGGTGCTGACCCTGCCTGTCAAATACAAGGTCCTGAGTTCAATTCCAGGTAGAACATGAGAGAGAGGGAGAGAGAGAGGGAGAGGGAGAAGATAAAAATTCAAACCAATATAAATGATTTTTGTGAAACAAAAACAAATACCTGGAAAGTATTTCTACTTCTAAATCTCTTCTCATACCAATCAGTGCACCAAAACTTGGTATACCTAAGTGCCCCCAAGGCAGGGCTTGCATCATTCCAAATGGCACGGTTGACCAGTCAGTGCTATAGAATAAGCTAAAATGGATCCAGAAAAGACCCGATAGTGAAAGTTAATACATCATTCAAATGGAATGTATGTATGAACTAAGATCCAAATGATGGAGACAGTAGATCCCAAGAGTGCATTTTTTAATACATTGAGTTTATTGGTACATTTTATGTATCATTATGATCACATTCATCACTGAGAATTTGTACCTGTAAGTGATATACCTTGATTCTTATTTTTCCCCATTCTCCTGCCTTCCCTTCAATTTTTACAGCAGGAAACTAACCAGAGCCCATTATTTTCCCAATTTATTTTCATCCAACAAATCCTTTGTAGTCAGTTGAGTACCTGAGCAGGAGACGAGAGCAGTTCCTGGGTGCAAACATGTCCTTGGCAGCAGCTTGAATGTCCCCGGTGGCCTAGCCGAGGTTTCTGCCAGCGAGGTGTACTCAGTCTCTTTTCCCAAGTGCCTGAGTACATTGCAGGACCCAGGCTTACTTCCCGGCTGGCTATGACAAAACCCTAACAAGGAATGTAATTTATACACTTTTCTTCCTTTGCTCACTACTGAATAAATCAAAGAGGTCATATATTTTTGTACAAAAAGGGAAAGAAGGATTTATTCAAAACTCCGTCTAAGGAAATAATGGGCCCCTTTTCCTCAAATCAGGCTGCTTGTACAGGTGGATAAGGGTTGTTCTTATTTTTTAATATAATAAAGAAAAGAAGTGAGAGAAGCACAAAGAGATGATGCATCTATCCACATGTGCTTTGTCACCTCCAGCCATCTTCAAATCATTCTTCCTTTTCCTGTGGAAAGGAAACTGCGCTCTGAGCCTCCCTATGTCCTGGCATCAGCATCTGCATATTCTCTTACTTCATACAGACTGAATGTATGAATTCCTGCTGAATGTGTTCAGCAGGAAGAATGTTGCCATATTCGTTATTCATGTTTTTTTTTTTGTTTTTTTTTTTTTTTTTTTTTTTTTTTTTTTTTTTTTTTTTTTTTTTTTTTTTTTTTT
>PVIC010039457.1:0-17121 GCA_004025085.1 Thryonomys swinderianus
AAAAAAAAAAAAAAAAAAAAAAAAAAAAAAAAGAAATAAGTACTTATTAGGTTAGGAAAATGAAAAACTATCACACTGTTTAGATTGTTGGAAACACATTATAGAATCTCATGACTTTACTTGCTTTGATTTGGAAGTAGTTGAATGGCAAATTGGTATTAGTCCCAAACTCTTCTTTTAGAAAAATTAATAAGATATGTGACCTTAGGCAAATAACTTGAGCTCTTGATTCCTGTACTTATAAAATGAAATTTTGGCCTAAATCACTGGTTTTCAAACTGTTATTTTACCAATTTTAAGAATTTTGAGGAGGAACTTCTAAAGTTCTGCCAATGTTTGATTTAAATGTCATGCAAGGGTTGGGATGTATCTGAGTGGTAAAACACTTGCCTCACAAGCACAGGGTCCTAGCTTTGATCCCTAGTACCCACATACAAAATCCAAAATATAAAATGTGTTTAAACTTGTAAAAAGTCACTACTAAGTGGTGTGCACTATCTTAAATACTTTATATGTTTTGATTTAGTTAATCCTCATATAATCCCATGAAAAAGGTTCTTTTATTATTTGAGAAAACAAGTGCAATCACTTGCCCAAAGATTACAGAGCTATAAAGTGGCAGAATTGGGTTTGAAACTAAAGGTTGTTAAGCTTGTAAAGTGTTCTTAACCACTTTCCTTTCCTCCATACTAAAACAGACAACACACACTCTTTCTTAGAAATATGTGATAAAGTACATGTAACAATTTATCATTTTGACCATTTTAAGTGGCTAATTTTTTCAGTGTCATTAAGTACATTTATATTGTTATGCAGTTGTTATGATATCTCCACTACTTTTTTATTATTCCAGACAGTAATTTTACCCACTAAACAATAACTCCCCACCTACCCTACATCCTCTAACAACTTTTCTTTCTGCCTCTGAGTTTTGCTACTCTGGGTACTTGCCAAGAGGAATCATAATTTGTTCTGTTGTGTGGTTTATATTACATAGCGTTATGTTTTAAACATTTATACACATTGTAGCATGTAGCAGAATTTCATTTTAAAGTCCAAATAGTATTTCATTATATGTATAGACAACATTTGTAGACATTTAGATTGTATTGACCTTTCAGCTGTTGTGAATGTTTCTATGAACATTGGTTTACAGCTAGGTATCTGTTTGATTTGCTGCCCTCAGTTCTCTGAGGTGCATAGTGTCCACCAAAAGATGCATACACACTTCAGCAGTTTACAGAACTAATAAATATTTGGAAACTCATGGTCACCACTTTGAGCACCTTTTGTAATTATAGAGGTCAAAATAAATATTAATTTAATGATATCTCAGTAAATCTAGTATTAAGATAGTAATACAAAGTTTTCTTTTCCTGATGTAAAAAAATTTTTGCACTCTGTATGTACCTAGAAGTGGAGCTACTACAACATAATGATTTATGAGGTTTTTTTAGAGGCTGCTGTATTTTCTGCAGCAGTGCAATTTATTATTTCCATTATCAATATACAAAGATTCCAGTTTCTCCATCTCCTTCCAATACTTTTCTATATTTTAAAAATTTATTTATTTATGTGTTTTATTTATTTGCTTACCTTTTTTTTTTTTTTTTTTTTGAGACAGCGTCTCACTTTGTAGTTCAGGCTGGCCCTGAGCTCACTATGTAGCCCAGGCAAGCCTCGAACTCAGCAATCCTCCTGTCTCTGCCTCCCGAGTGCTGGGATGACAGGCGCGAGCCACCACACCCCGCCCTTTTTTTTTTTTTTGAGACAGGGTCTTGCTTTGTAGTTCAGGCTGACCCTGAGCTCACTATGTAGCCCAAGCAAGCCTCTAACTCACAGCAATTCTCCTTCCTCTGCCTTCCAAGCGCTGGGATGACAGGTGTGAGCAACCACGGGCAAAATTGTGATGTGTGATACTGATTGATAATGGGTGTGAGTCACCACATCCAGCATTGTGGTATTTGGTTACTGGGATCAAACTAGGGTCTTTATGCTTGAAAGGCAGACACCCCTGAGCTAAATCCCTGGCCCACTTTTCTGTATTTTTAAATTTATTTTGTGCTATGAGAATTGAACCCAGGGCCTTGTGCATATGAGGCAAGCACTCTATTACTGAGCTAAATGCAGACCCCCTCCTTTGAGATATGAATAATACCGATCCAATAGGGAACCAGGTCACACAGCAAGGGTACAAGGAAAGAACAAGGACCTATTTAGGAAGAGATGAATCTGGAGATCTTGGGCACCTACCTGGGTGACTGATGTCTATCTAGACTTTATTGGATCAAGAGATAACAATTATAGTATAATCTTCAAGTTACTGCTTATTCCTTGGGGAGGCATATAGACTTACTCTTTTTTTTGAGGCATGCTCTTCAACAGGTACCCCACCAGCCACAGGTGTGATGTGTTCTCATCCTGTACTCTGATTCCCTCAAGGGGCTACACCTGTCTGCCTGCCTATACTACTTCTACCTAACTTAGCTCTCTGTAATATTGCCCTTTTGAAGAGGTACCCATAACTGCCTTGAGGGAGCAAGGGGCAATGACCATTCTGACTGGAGGGGGTTGTAAATGGGATTGGCAGTCAGAGATAATTTTAGAGGGTCTGTTTAAAGGCCCTTGATAGAAGCCAGGCATTCTCTTCTTGGGTAGGAATATAGCCTTAAATCTGGAGGAGACAAGGTCACAGAAACAGTGTGCATCAGCCAAATAATAAGGTCAACAAGACTATTATGAATATAACCAACAAATATTTCCACTGGGAAGAGCCAGTAATAGCTTCCCAAAAAGTGGGTAAGGAGAAGATCCAGGGAATCTGAGAATCCCACATAGCATGAACTTGTTATTTAATATCTTGACCAGCCATCAAGATATTAGCAAAAGGATCAGGAATGTACACATAACACTCAGCTTTCACACTTGCACAAGTACCCTCTTGTGCTGCTGTTAGGATGTTTAATACCATCTGATTTTGGAGGACAGCTTGCCTTACTAATTTTACTTTTTCATTTAGGGGAGAGAGACACCAGACCATGTGTTTTTCAAGGCCCTCTGAGTATAGTTAGCTGCAGCCTTGATGTGCTGCATGATATCCTTTAATCCTAGGAAAGGGACAAAGAAGCCTAAATGACATACCATACAAACACACTCCTAGACCATCAGGTAGGGTAAGATTGCAGGTTTGTTGACACTTTTGACATTTCTGATATTTTTTATCTCAGTGTGCATCTCCTTGTCCATCCAGTTATTTGAATGGCTTGTCCTTCTAGAGCATGGTATTTAATAGAGCATGGTATTTAAGAATTCAGTTATCTGATACTAGTAGGCTCCCTCAGGAAGAAAGAAGTCATGCCACATTGTGAGATGGGTGTATATACAATAAAATTTTTCCCAAAGTCAGCTTGGATGCCTCTGGTACCAGAAGAGGTATGGCACACACAGCTGTAAGGCACACAGACCATCCTTTTGCTATAATGTCTTAATTCATGACTTGGATACCATATAAACTGTTAAGTAGGTCCTCAATTTTGTAAGTACTCACAAAGTACTCCCAAAGTCATGTGCCCCCTGCCCCCTCATCACTATATAGATTGAAATGATGTCATGTCAGTAAGCTTAGTGCTGGGGCATCTAGATGTGCTTAAGCTTCTGGAGTTTAAGAATCAGGTTCATAGGTTAAAATATGAGTAACTCCTTTTTGGGCTTCCTCTGTAAGTTAATAGAGGGGTCGCATGATTTCACCATACCCTTCTATAAAGCACAACAAAAGCCTGTAATTCTTTAGCTGTTTTAGAGTCTTGGGCTGCAGGAAGGAGTGTATTGGTTTAATTCTCTCTTTTCCCAGCCTTCAGGTTCCTTTGATAAGATCCAAACATTTTACATTAAGGCTCGAAATTACGCCTTCGATGTAGAAATCTTACGACCTCTTGTCTGCTAGAAAATTTAGCAGAGCATGAGTGCTTTAGCTAGAGAGCTCTTCTGAGGGGGCACATAATAGTATATCATCTACCTATTATAGGACTGTGACTTAGGAGAATTCAAAGCATGCCAAGTCATGGGAAAGCACGCCCAAAAAGATGAGAACTGTCTCTGAACTCCTGAGAAAGCACCATCCAAGTCAGTTGAGAGGACTAGTGAAGATTTTCAAAGGCAAAAAGAAACTGGGATTTTGTAAAGTGTTACATTGAAAGGCTGGGGATTTAGCTAAGTGGTTCTGGTGCCTGCCTCACAAACACAAGGTCCCAAGTTCGATCCCCAGTACCAAAAACAAACTAACTAACTCTGAAAAACCAACTGGCATCTTCTAGGATCTGAAAAAGGAGATTGTATGACTTAGGTATGACCAGATAGATTAGCCTTATTTACCAATCTAAAGGTGTGTACCAACCTCCACTCTTCACTGGATGTTTGAACTCCCAAGGTTGGAGTGCTACAGGGGTGGTTATAAGATGTAGGTAAACTCTGTATTATGAGTTTGTTTAAATGTCCTTCCAAAGCCTCATGCAAATGAGGTGGGACTTTCTTTTCACAGATAGTTGAATGTGGAATGTGTGGTGTCAAAATTAAGGGTGTATGATTACTAATCCGCTGCACTGAGTGAGAGGTTAGTACTGCCCAAATCCCTGTAGTCTGGATGGGATAAAAGAGGTATAAAGATGCAAAGAACTCTCTTCCTTGTTACTATGGTGTGGGTCCCATGAACTATCTCGTTATCTTTGCTGCCATGTGTGTGCCATGTTGTTTTTCCTTTCCGTGCCTGTTTGCCATCTATACCTTTGAGCCAGCTGATTATGGACTGAAACCTCTCTGAACCGTAAGCCAAATAAACTCCTTCCCTTTCAATTTTGGGTGTTGGGTATTTTGTCTCAGCAACAAAAAATAGTAACTAACAACTAATACACTTTGTATTCTTAAGTTATAAACACTAGTACTTTTTTTTTTTAACTTCAAACCTTAGAAGGTATTGTCTCCAGTGAGGAAAAATAGTGGTATCTTTAAAATTTGTTTGCACTGAGGCAGCTCTTAACTGCTTTTTTACCTTTAGTTGCCCATATTTTAGGATTTATTTCCATTTTCATTAAGAGGAGGCAGCATACCTGACCTTAGTGCATGTGTATTACAATATTCCAACAAGATACATCTCCCCAGAAGGGGAACTGGATTTTGAGGTATCATCAGAAAGGAATGAGAGAAGAGAAAGTAACAGCCTAAGTTTTATAAGAAGTAGTTACCTCTTCTCTAGTGACTCCTTTCACTAAAGTATGGCTGGAAGGAAGACCAAGACTGAAAAGAAGGGCTAAAAGATGTATGCCAGTGTCCAGCAATAGACTAGTTTCTTTTCCCTCTATAGTCACAAAATGTCCATGCTCCTGTAGTCTGTGGAGGCCCCTCTGACAGTCTTTATCACAGTCTCTCCTAAGGTGGCCTGGATTTTCGCCACAGTAGCAGGTGAGTTTAGTCATTGAACTCTTCTTGGAGCATCAGGACTCAGACTTAAGAGTCTATTCCTTTTAAGGCTGCAATTAAGGCAGCCTCTTTCTCTTGGTCTCTTTGCTTTTTCCCCTTGGCCTCTTTCTGGTCTTGATTATAAAATACCAAGGAGGCAGTTCTCCCTAAAGTATCAAGTGAGGTATGTGGAATAAAAGTCATCTTTTTGTAGCTTTTCCTCACATCTGAAACTAACTTGGTAATGAGCTGTTCTTTAGAATAACCTGTCCTAGTGAATTATGAATCAAGAATATATGTTTCACCAGTGTCTCTTGTAAATGATCTAAGAAGGCAGAGGGGGGTGGTTCTCATCTTTCCCCAAGTTTAAATAATTGAAGGCTTTAGTTCTTGTCCTTAGACCTTCAGAAATACATGTCTGAATGTTTCCTGTTCCACTTTCCTGTCTAGTTGGTAGACCAGTAGGGATCTTGGGTAGAGACTGCTTGGGCTCCAGTAGGAGGCAGTTGTTTACCTGGCTGCCTATCCTCTGGCCTTCTAAAATTAACAACAATATTCACCTCCAAATGTAATCATAGCTTGTAGTGTTGCTTGTCTCACTAGATGTCAGTATTTGATTTAAGAGTAGCATTGTATATTTCCAGTCTAGTTGATAGGTCTGAATAAGTCCCCTAAACACTTCATTGTACTTATCAGGGTCATCTGAAAACTTTCCAAGGTCATCTTTTATCTGTTTGAGGTCCCTGAGAGAAAAGGACACATGAACGTGGGTAAGACCAGATTTTCCACCTACCTCCAATAAGGGATACTGTCATTGAGGAGTTGGAACAAAATCATACAGGGATGGATATAGCCCAGTAGAGGCTACAGTTAAGTTTGGCTTGGAAGCCTTACCCTTAGAGTCTGGAGGGCAAGAAAGGGGGAACCTCAGGCTCAGTAACCAGTGGATGAGGCTTTGATTAAAGTTGCTTTGGAGACCTCATCCTTACGATCTGAAGAGCAGGAGTGGGGAACTTCAGGTTCAGTAATAGTAGATGCATCCACTTGTGCCTTAAGGGCCAGAGGTGTCAAGTTTTCCTGTGAGTTATATTTACCTTTTGAATAAAAGGATTATCGTAATGCAAGGTCTGAACATAAGGTAAACCTTACTGACCGTTTTTCCCTCTCTCTTATATAATACAGTTGCAGTTGTGAAATAGTATCATAATGCTTTCCCCTGCATTCCATTTTGCCTTCAGGGTGTAGGTGGGCTATGCACAGGTGCAAAAAAATATTAAACAGCTCTTTCTCAATATGTAATGGTTGAACAATTTCCAGTGCTTAAAAATATGTTCCAAAAGAGTAAGAGAATTCAACATTGAGTTCCCCATATGCAAAACAAGTGGAATAAGCATCCCTTTTAATCCATATTTTGTTTGTATATCCTCTCAAGGCATGCCCCAAGGTGACCTGCTCCATAGCAGGTGGCTGCTATCTGGAGAGTGAAGACTAGACACCTTACTGACACATACGCCTGCCTTCTCTGGAAATTTACTCCTAACTCTAGAATGTGTTTTCAAAAGCACATGGTACAGTTGATTCCACATATCACAGTATATGTTTTAAAAAGCAAAATTAAACCAATAATCAAGAGACCTGAACAATTGCTTTCCAATTCTTTGAAAGAAAGAAGAAAAAAAATCAAAGGGCAAATTATAAATGGTTGCAGCACTTCCCAGCCTACAGAAAAGATCACCTCCAGAGATAGAGGCAAGTAATGACCTGGAAAAAATCCTGTCCTGGGCCTTAAGGCAAAGAAGCACCCAATACATTTGTGCTGTCTACCTAATCATGCTTAGCAAGACAAGGCTAAGTTTTGCTCATAATTCACTCTAAAATTTCTGTGTCTCTGTATCTACAATGTACTTATAAAACTCACAGGTTAAAACTTGTACCCATCCACCAACCACAACTTACACTTAGCAAAACTATTTAAAACCCCTACACACGCAGACACACACACACACACACACACACACAAATTAGGAGAAGAGAGCCAGTAGGTTGAGGGTTCTCCCTTAAACTGATGTTTTGGTCCCTTAAATATGTGCTTTAGGAAAGAGCTCCTTCTGGTCTCACCCAGCAGTTATCTTTTTTCCATGAGGTCTCAGGTTGTTTTCTTTCCCTAAGAGATTGTCCCAAGAGCACTAAGCAAGATGTCATTTTCATGTGTGTTCTGGATGAGTAAAATTCCAGTGTCTCATCTGACCCAGAAAATGGTGTATATGTTCCTCATCTAGGATGCTTTCTCTCTTTGTTGTTATCAAATGCTCATTTTCTATGGGCTCAATTTAAAAGTTCTTAGTTATTGAATAGAGAGGGAAGTTTGAGATAGTTCTGGGTTCCTCCCTCTAATTGTTAGCAGAAACATGCCTTCAAAAAAGTAAAGTACAAAGTGACAGGAAAAGATCAGAAATGAGATCATGAAAAGGAAATCTTAACACACTCATGGTGGGTTATTGGGGCAATTTGCCCATGAGTTGTCACCCTCAGCCTGGAAAGGCAAGAGTGCAGAATCTGAAGAGCTAAGAATGCCTCCTCACCAGTGGAAGTTCATACCTAAAAGGAAATTGAGGCAGAACAGGCTGAACATTCCCCTCTAGAGTGTTAATGAGGGATTAGGTCAGACCATCTTAGTGAAACCTGTCCCCCAGTTCTTTACAATGGCTGCTGGTCTTTTAATTGACAGTTGAAGTCCAATGATTTATTAATAGACATGTATATTTCTAAATATAAACCAGATTTCATTTTTTTAAATTTTGCAGTACTTCATAAATTCAATTTTGTTAGCATCAGAGTCCACTAGAGGACACTCTAACATTACTTTTCCCTAGCGCTGCTGAGATAAGACAAATCACAACAAAGCAAGTCCAATAGGTCAAACCATGAGCGTCCATAAATATACCAACTAGTAAGTCCAAGTGCAGCATATACAAGACCTTGCTTGTAGAAGTAAAATGTCCCTTAGAAGAAATATCATAATCTTCTTGTGTTCTCAACTTAAATTGGTCATCTTTTTAACAAAAAATGAGTAAAAAGGACAAGTCCTAAAAATTCAGGGCATAGGGCTAGAGATTTAGCTCAGGGTTTCCGGTGCTTGCCTGGCAAGTGCAAGGTCCCTGATTCAAACCCTGGTAACCATATACAACAATACCAGGTATGGTGATTCACACCCACCAGCAGTCAGCACCACATACCATAATGCCAGGCCTGGTGCGTCATGCCCGTAATCCCAGCACTTGGGAGGCAGAGGCAGGAGGGTTGCTGAGTTCGAAGGAAGGTTGCCTTGGCTACATAGTGAGCTCAGGGCCAGCCTGAACTACAAAGCAAGGCCCTGCCTCAAAAAAAAAAAAAAATCAGGGCATAATTGACAAAGACGACAATTTCTAATTACCTAAATGAGTCACAATCCAGAATCCATGAAACAAAAGCAAAATCTTACCTCTTTCCAGTTATCTCAGTGGAACCTCCAAATGATAGGGAATAAATGTAACTCCTAACCTGTTAGATTTCAGATACGCCAAGTTCATGTTTTCCAAAACCAAAGAATGAATTCTAAGGAACAACAATAGAGGTTAAGAATAGGAAAAATTTTTTAAAAGAAAAAAATTTTTATTGAGACAGCTCCTGAGAGAAGGGAACCCAAAAGTGGGTTGCCATGGACCCCATTTCACAGAGGAAGTTTTATAGCGCAAAATCATAAGGAGTATACAAAATCATGAGATGGATATAACATGGGTCAAAGGTATATACCTGCTTAGGTAATATTGATCCAGTGGGGAAGTAGGTCACATAGCAAATGTGTATCGAAAGCACAGGGAACTTTTTAGGAAGAGATGGATCGGGTGGTCCTCTTCACCCAAATAAGTGACTGATGTTTGCCTAGACTTTATTGGACAAGTTGGTATCAATTACAGTATAATCTTCATTTTATTGCGTGTTTCTTGGGGAGGAATGCAGGCCTGGTATTTTGTCTCTATCTTGAGGGATGGCCTTCAACAGATGCCCTACTAGCCGCAGTTGTAATATGTTATCATCCAGTACTCTGACTCCCTTGAGAGCCCAGCCCTGTCTGACCACCAGTAGTATTTCTACCTAATTGAGCTGTCTATAATAATATCTAGCAAAAATTAAGATAATAAACATAGTAAATAGACCAAATATTATAGAATTAAAATAAATCAGTTTTGTGATTATTCTAAAAAATTGGATGCTTTAATCTTTTAGGAAGATCTTACTGAGCTTAAGATATGAATTGGTTAGCCAAATCAGGACAGCAAAATAACTTCTAATGTTATATGTGATATTCTTTATGTCTTCCAAGCTACATATATCAAGTCCACAATTGCCATGTGTGGTTTGTTCTCCCTAATTTTTGTTTGTTTTTGAGACGGGTCTTGCTTTGTAGTTAAGGCTGCCCCTAAGCTCACTACATTTCCCAGGCAACCCTTGAACTCAGCAGTCCTCCTGCCTGTGCCTCCGCCTCCCAAGTGCTGGGATTACAGGTGTGAGCCACCACACCCAGCATTGTGGTATGTGGTACTGATTTCTGGTGTGCATGAGTCACCACACCAGGTATTGAATGTGGTTACCAGAATTGAACCAGGGACCTTGTGCTTGCTAGGCAGGTGTTGGAACCACTGAGCTAAATCTCTGGCCACCCCTAATTTTTCTATTCAGAGTCCTACTTATCTTTTGAGACACATGTCATATGTGAAAATATTTGGCACCAAACAATTCATTATATTCTTTATCATTCCTATGAGTTTTGCTTGCTTTGCTTTTTATTGTAGTCAGTTGTGTACTTCCTTGTATCCCTGTGTGTTCAGCAGTATTGGGCCTGGTTTTTCTCATCTGAAGTGACCCTCTGTCTAAGTATATGTAATAGAAATTCAATGATAATGTTTTAATGAGAGCCCTTGTTTCAAGGATTCTTTACAGTTGGTGTTGTTTCTCCTAGAAGGATTCACAAAAGACTGCTGTTCATAACAGATAATTATTTCTTGGCTAATTCTGTTAATTTCATAGCATAATAAATGACATTGGAGACTGGTGAAGGAAATTGGTGATCCCCTTATCTGTGAGTAGTATACTTTGTGAGTGTTAGTAATGTTTCAAAAATCTTTTGATTATCCTGTTTTAAAAATAAATATGTTTTAAGCAGAAGCACTGAATGAGATATATTTGTTTAGTGAATGTGATACTTTTTATTTTACTACTTGGTGGTATAGAAATCCTAAAGCCTTGTTCCTAAATAATCTGCTTGGATACACATTTTTAGAATTTGTATCAAAAAGAGTAAATGTTGGGCCGGAGATTTAACTCAGTGGTTCTGGCACCTGCCTCGCAAGCTCAAGGTCCTGGGTTTGATCCCGGTAACCACATAGAATGCTGGGCGTGGTGACTCACGCCCACCAGCAATCAATGGCACATACCACAGTGCTGGGTGTGGTGGCTCATGCCTGTAATCCCAGCACTTGGGAGGCAGAGACAGGATTGCTGAGTTCGCAGTGGCTTGCCTGGGCTACATAGTGAGCTCAGAGCCAGCCTGAACTACAAAGCGAGACCCTGTCTCAAAAAAAAAAAAGAGTAAATGCCTCTTTGGCCACACTTTCTAAAAGGAGATAGTCATTAATAAATTTCTGTTCACCAGTTACCCACATCTGGCTAGTAAAGTTTGCTCTTCCAATGTGACAGTCAACTATTCTTGAAAACCAATATGAGGTTTTACATTTATAAAATCAATTGAAACTCTGTTTAGAAGCCATTTTAAAATTTTGGACCTGGATTAGTATGGCAGGCCTCCTGGTTTAGTGAGGCCGGGGTTGGAGGATTGCAAGGTCAAGCCTACCGTGGGCAATTCAGCAAGCTGATGTCTAAAAATTTAATAAGAACTAGGAATGTAACTTAGTATGAAAGCCCTAGATTGAACACCAGTACAAATAAGTAGGAAATTTCTTTACTATTTATGCAAATGTGAATGTTTTAGGTATTTTTCTTTTTGTTTTTAGAATACTGTCATTTTACTGAGTTTTAAAATGATGCATTTACCTTTAAAGGACAAATAGACTAACCCTTTTCTTCTCTTTTAAAAATAACAACTGGGGCCGGAAATTTAGCTCAGTGGTTCCAGCTCAAGGCCCTGAGTTCAATCCTGGTAACCACATACAATGCTGGGCGAGGTGACTGACGCCCACAAGCAATCAATAACACATACCACAGTGCCGGGCGTGGTGGCTCATGCCTGTAATCCCAGCACTCAGGAGGCAGAGACAGGAGGATTGCTGAGTTTGAGGCTTGCCTGGGCTACATAGTGAGCTCAGGGCCAGCCTGAACTACAAAGCGAGACCCTGTCTCAAAACAAAACAAAACAAAAAAACAACTGGATCTGGGTGTGGTAGTACACACCTATAATCCTAGCTCTCAATAGGAGATTGAGGCAGGAAGATTCCCCAAATTTGAGGCACCTTCAAGTACATACCAAGACCCTAATTTTTAAAAAAAAGATAGAGAGCTGGGTCAGCTAAAATAGCCACTTGTCTTCACAAAAAACACATTTAGAACTTTGGGCTTTGTAAAAGATAAATATGACTTTTAAAGTGAATATTTTGCCGTGAGACAACCAACAAACGTGTTTGATATAAAATGTCAGCTCATTCTTTCACCATATCAGTAACATCCTGTAACCCTTGGTTCGTTTCCTTTCTTCAGCTTCTTTTTTGTTGCAGTAGTTGCTTTTTTGAAATTAAACATTATCCTCACCCCCAGTTACTTTTGTTTAGGTCAGAGCAGCTGCTTCATGAAAGATTATGTAATACAGTTTTAAATAAAACATTTTTTCTACTAAAGAAATTACTTACTATTGAAAACATTAGTCTCTTATAACAGCCTACCAAGAGGTAGATTTTAAAACTTTTTTTATTTTTTTATTTTTTATTTTTTGCAGTACCAGGGACTGAATTCAGGCCCTTGTGCATTCATATTTTAAAACTTTTTATTTATTTTTCCTATATTCTTTTTTTTTTCCCTTGGTACCAAGGGTCAAACTCATGCCTTTGCACTTGCAAGGCAGGGGTGGTGCCACTGAGTTAAATCCTTTTGAATAATCACATCCAGCTATATAAATACTGTTATATAGCACTGCAGAATAGAATAAGGCAAGCCAAGAATTCACATCTTCTACAACTTTTTCTTCTGTGCCTCTTTTCTCTATTTCTAATTTCAACTATTTTACTTGTTTTTTCACATTTCGACAAAAATGCCTGTTCCCAAGACCATGTTTTCTTGTTACCTATCACTAAACAAGATAGGAACTTTCTCCTTTTGTGGGGGTTTTGCTATCTTTATTTATCTATCAAAATGAAGTCTCTGTATGTAGTAGTTTAGGCTGGCCTTAAACTCACTGTATAACCCCATGCTGTCCTTAAACTCAAGACAGTCCTCTTGCCTTTCCTCAAAAGTGCTAGGACTGTAGGTGTCTGCTACCATGTCTAGCTGTCTCATTTGTTTTATTATTCAACTATTAAGTCTCCTAAACAACAGTAGATTATTTCGTTACTCAAAAGAGTTTTAGCAAGTACTTAGATTTACTTAGTATCAGAAAGCTTAAGTTATTTTGTATGAATGTGACTATCTGGACACGTAGCCACAATGAAGACAAATATTATTCTCTGTTAAAGATAAATATCCATTGTTTTAAATATATATATGTATTGATAAGGATTAAATAAAGATACAATTTGTAATGTGATACTCACTGAATCATCACTTATACCTCCTAGGACATAGTCACCTTTATTTTCAAAATCACTACACAATCTTAGTAAATTACTATTGTTAATAATGGGCTTTTCATATTAAATTCCATTTCATTTGTATAAATCTTATGTGATACCATTCTAAAATGAAAGCACTTTGGACAAGATAAAATGAGAGTTTAATAAAAATCATTCTTTATCACACATGAAATTATACCAGTATTTCAGAGGCCTGAATTTGGGTTTTTGCATTATTCCTTCAGATATTACTCAAGGTGAATCAAAAGTACCCATTAAATATTTAATTTAGTAATTCATTAGTATTTAATAGACCATAAATATTTTCATATCCATATCAACCATTTTTTTCCTCAACACTTCTAGCACAATGTAAACATTTCCCACAACCCCAACCTTTACCTGTCTGGTCTTTGTCTGCTTTCCCTACTCATCAGAGTAGTTGATTGACCACAGGTAAGTTTTGTCTGTCCAGTAACTTCATATTAATTGAATCCTACGGTTGCATGTTTTTGTTTCTAACTTCTTGACTTAGCATATTTTTAGATGTACTATGTTATTGTATATATCAATAGTTCCTTTTATTGCTGAGTATTAACACTATATGAATTTATGAACAAACCCTAGATTATTATCCAGTTCCTATTGATGGGCAACTGGACTATTTTCAGTCTGGGTCTGTTCTGAAGAAAATAGCTATGAACTTTTTTGCAGAAATTTTGTAGGCAAATGTTTTATTTCTCTTGAATAAAGGAATTGGATTTCTAGGTCACATAGGAAGGTGTTCCTTCTTTTAAAATTGTTATCCTCCTTTTAAAAATGTGTTGAAAAACAATCGATATTAAGAAAAGTTTGTATATCATAAATGTATACTTCATAACCCATATACAGGTGAGAAAACAAAATTACTGGTGTGTCAGGGTCCCCTCCCCTACATAGATTCAGCACCTAGTAACCATTTTTTTCTACACCCTAGCACCCTCATGGATAGTCATTATCTTGGCTTAAAATTCTAGCACTGCCATAAAGTTTTTGGCTTTAGTGTTTTTTTTAAATGTATGACAGGCCCGGAGATTTAGCTCAGTGATTCTGGCACCTGCCTTGCAAACACAAGGTCCTGAGTTTGATTGCCACTAACCGCACACCACAATGCTGGGCATAGTGACTCACTTGGGAGGCAGAGGCAGGAGGACTGCTGAGTTTGAGGCTTGCCTGGGCTATGTAGTGAGCTCAGGGGCAGCCTGAGTACAAAGTGAGACCCTGTCTCAAAAAAAAAAAATAAATGTATGACTTCAGTTGAATCATATAATATTTCTACATAAAAAGTTGTATGTATTAAAGTGTATAATTTCTAAGTTTTCATCCACTCATAAAACCATTTCTGCAACAAAATAACAATTATTAATATCATCCCCCAAAGTTTCCTCAGACCACTTTGCAGTTTGTCAGTCCTCCCTCTATTTCCTGGCTATAGATTATTTTGAATTTTCTAGAATTTTGTAAAGGAATTACACACCGTTGTCTAATTCTCATTGGGAAACCCCTGCTTCAGTTTAGCTTATTTTCATGTGGAACGATGATTTTTAGATTCTTTCATGTTGTTTAGATTAACTCCTTTTCATTGTTCAGTGGGATTCCATTACGCATTATGTTGGATTATAGTATAAGTTTATTTATAATGTTTGCGGTACCGGGGATTGAACTTGGGCCCTTGTGTGTCCGAGGTTAGGATGGTACCACTTGAGCTAAATCCCCAGCCCTTTATTTTTAACTTTTTAAGAAATGAGCAAACTTCCAAAGTTACATTATATTATCTATCCAGTGGCATTGTGTGGTACATCTTACTGCTGTACATCCCAATACTTGCTATTGTCAGTCTTATTCTAGTCACTGTAATGAGTAGGTAATGGTATCTCATTTTTATTTTACTTTGGATTTCACTGATTAATGATTAATGTTGTAACTTTTTATTTTTGGCCATTTGGGAAGTAACTGTAGAAATCTGTTGCTCACTAAAAACAAGGTTGTGTATCTTTTTATTAAGTTACAATAATTAGTCTAGATACGAGTCCTTTATATATATTTAAATATTTCTCCTTTCCCTCCCACTTCTTGGTATTGGGGATGAGCTTAGCTCTTGCATTTCCAGTGTATGATTCATCCTGAATTAATTTTTTATTGGCTAATGTGGATATTGGGATCCTTATTTATATTTCCATTGCTATGGAAATGGAAGGACACTTTACTTGTTATCTACCTTGACTTTAATATCCTTGTTAAGAGTTATTTTATTAGGGCCGGAGGCTTAGCTCAGTGGTTCCGGCGCCTGCCTCGCAAGCGCAAGGTCCTGAGTTCGATCCCCAGAAACCACATTCAGTGCTGGGCATGGAGACTCAAGCCCACCGGCAATCAATACCACATACCACAGTGCCGGGCGTGGTGGTTCACGCCTGTAATCCCAGCACTCGGGAGGCAGAGGCAGGAGGATTGCTGAGTTCGAGGCTTGCCTGGGCTACATAGTGAGCTCAGAGCCAGCCTGAACTACAAAGCGAGACCCTGTCTCAAAAAAAAAAGTTATTTTTTGTAGAAGTGTGAGTGTATTTGAACTCTGCAGTTTGTTAAATTAGTGTACATAATTCCCTATCATTTTGCCAATACTGCCTTGTTTTAAGTATAGCCTTATAGTGAGTCTTGGCATGAGGCAGATTCAGTCCTCCAGTTTTTTAAGGTTGTTTTGGCTATTCCAAGTGATTTATTTTTTCATATAAATTTTTAGAATCACCTTACCAATTCCTTCTTTTTTTTTTTTTGAGACAGGGTCTCACTTTGTAGTTCAGGCTGGCTCTGAGCTCACTATGTAGCCTAGGCAAGCTTTGAACTCAGCAATCCTCCTGTCTCTGCCTCCCGAGTGCTGGGATTACAGGCGTGAGCCACCACGCCCGGCTCCAGTTCCTTCTTTTTTTCCTCCCTTCTTCCTTCCCTTTTTCCATCTCTTCCAAGTATGTGTGGGAATGCGTCTTGCATCTAGTCCAGGGTAGAGAGCATGCTAAAACAAGCACTGTACCACTGAGCTATACTCCAGCCCTCACCTTGTCAATTTCTGTTACAAAAAAAAAAAAAAAAAGCTTACCTGGGATATTGGTTATAATTATATCAACAAAGCAGTTCAGTTTGGTGAGAACTAACAATAATAATTGTGTCTTCTAATCTATTTATGTCTGTATACTTACATCTTTAATTTCTCTTAGGAGTTTTATATTCTTTATTTGCTGGAGAACACTAAGTGACCATTACATGCTATCCTGTTTCTGTTATTTCATACAGCCAAAATATTGCTCTTTATATATATGCTTTACTTCCTTGATATAAATTAGGATTTGGTATGAAGACTTTCCATATAATACCTGATGCATAGATAAAAGGAACGTCTATTCTGATATGACACTGCTAGAAATAGAAGCAACTAGAGCATTTATCTTTAGAAATGTAAAACTAAAAGTTTAAAGCTATGTAGTTATGGGCACTATTCTCTCTTATTTGGTTGTGTATATTTTTGAGAAGAACTATCTATATTAATACAATCTGATTATTTTTTAAATCAAAAGTGAAATATAACCTACCAGTTTAATTGGGCATGTGTTTATACCAGAGGATTTTAAGCTTCCATTCCATGGTTTTTTTTACCTTTTTTGTTGTTTCTTATTCACTAAGAATATTAGTGGAAACAACACAGTGACATGCATTAAGAAAAAATAGCCAAGGGCTGGAGATTTAGCTCAGAGATTCCGGCGCCTGCCTCACAAGCACAAGGTCCTGAGTTCGATCCTGGTAACCACGTACAACAATGCTGGGTGTG
>PVIC010039458.1:0-17083 GCA_004025085.1 Thryonomys swinderianus
TTTTTTTTTTTTTTTTTTTTGAGACAAACTCTTGCTTTGTAGTTCAGGCTGGCCCTAACTATGTAGCCCAAATTAGCCCAAACTCATAGCAATCCTCCTGCCTCTGCCTCCCAACTGCTGGGATGACAGTTGTGAGCCACCACGCCTGGCATTGTGGTGTGTGGTACTGATTGCTGGTAGGTGTGAGTCACCATGCCTGCTATTGTTGTATGTGGTTACTGGGGATCGAACCAGGGACCTTGAGCTTGCTAGGCAGGCACCAGAACCACTGAGCTAAATCTCTCCGGCCCACCCAAAAGTTTCTTTGTCATTGTTTTAGTCATTTGAAACCCCTGTGCATAGAGATTCTATAAAACTTCCCTGTGGGCTGGAGATTTAGCTCAAGTGGTACCTTGCCATCCTTCAATGCACAAGGGCCTGAGTTCGATCCCCAGTACAGCAAAGAAAAAAAAAATCCCTGGGGTCTACCACATAAGGAAGGAAGGGAAAATGTCTGCTAATGGTTGTGACTTTTGGCTACCTGACCTTTCTCTTGTCCTACACCTAAGAATTTCAATCTTCACCTGTTTTGCATATTATATTTTGCATTAAAGTTTACTTGAAGAAAAATTTCAGAGATATTTGAGCCCATTTTTTAGTTTAAATATGGTTGAATGCAGATGATCTAGATCTCTTGAGATTGACTGGGTTTTGTGAGACCCCGTGGTTCTTTATATGTTGAAAATCTCTGTCATGTATGTAAAGAGCACGGACTAAGCTCCTAAGTCTGTCTGCGGGCAAACTCCAGGCCGGTCCTCTCCATATGATACTTTAGAGACAGGTGTTGAACTCAAACACGAAGTTGTGGTAAATTTCTTGATCTACCTGTTTTCCCCTTTTTGTGGCTTTCATTTCTTCTCACCCTTTATCTTTTCTTTACCACTTTTATGACAACTCATCCAGAAATTTACTTTACATGAACTAACCAGCGTATTCACCTCTCAAAATCAAATCTTCTTTTATTCCATTTGCAAACCAGTGGTTAGCCAGTATTTCCTGCCAGGCAGTTCATGCTATCAGGTAATTGTTTCCATCTATCCAGATCCTCACTTGGTATCAAAGAGATTTCCCCTGGGCATAGAACCATTTAAAACTTTATACTTTTAGAGACCTGAATATTGTCTTATCAGACAGTAACTGACGATATGAGAAAATAGTTGATATTATATCAGTGTTTCATATAGAATCAAACCAGACAAAGTAATTGGAGTCCTTATTCTTGTGAGTGTAGCTACTGAAAAGAAACTAACACATCCCACCCCTATACCAGTATTTTTATGCCTTCCTAGCAGGTATGGCTTTGGAATCCAACCACACCTATGAAATTTAGAAGACAGGAAATTTCTGAGTCAATTGTTGGCAGCTTGTAAAATTTGTATAATTATAAAACATAATTTTTAAAATGTAGAAAAAAATTTTATTAGGTACGTGCCATTTTATGAAAAGCCCAGTATATGAAATGTTTGGAAGCTATTGGAGTTTTACAAAAGAACACCTGTAGGGCTTGGAGTTGGGCAAAATTAAATTATTAGAAATTCAGAGCAGAAATTAAGCTTATTCTGAGCCCCCCTTTGTGCGTGTACTCTCTAGTGAAGTAGACATACCAACTAATCATGTTCATAATTGCTATTACATAGTCAAATAACATGTAATGCCTTTCTATTCAGGGGCATATATGCTAGAAGAGAAGATAAGGTAGTACTGAACAAAAATATTTCCAAAGAAGAGTGTTCATTGACAAGCCACAGAGATTTTGTCCATAGGTTCTTAGTTTTGAGACTATTTTATCTCTATAAATCAAATGAGAAATAAAAGTTCTAGAATATATATTGGTTTTCTTTGATCAAACATTACAGTGAAATCCTCGAAGGATGAAGAACTTCTCCTTGCCAGGCACATGCTGCCCTGGTAACACTGATGGTGTGGTGAAGTGGTCCAGTCCTGTGTACAAGACCACTCTCAGTGTGGCCCTGGACTGCAGAGAGAGCAGTTTATCTAGGGATTTGCTAGCAGAAGTTCAGGCCTGGCTGCAGCACAAGAAGTGGATCTTAACAACCAAGTCAGAAGGAAGTGTGTCCATATAGGTCAGTTCAAAGAGACTTCACCCTAGCTACACATCCCTGGCTTATCTTAAATTAAAATCAAAGAGGCACATTCCTGGCTCCAGGGTCTGGCTGTGAGACTCTACAAATCACTGTAGTGTTTTTGTCTGTTTATAGTTTGCTGGGAAATTATACCAGAGAATCTAACTGGGGTTATTCTGGGGCAATGTTGGCAGTTATGGCTTAAGATGGCTACAGTCATGTCAAGCTGAATCCACACAGTTATTCTTGCTGCTGTTGTATCTACTCCCAGGACTGTGTCACCTCCAGCAGAAACTCTAGATGAATCTTTATTACACTTTTCCCCTTGTATATTTATATTTTATTTGGCATAATAGATATGGGTATTTTAAAATTTCAGGTAGTATGTATATTGATTAAATTCTTTACTAAGTCCCACATCATGAATATTTTCTTTGTTTGTTTGTTTTTGAGACACGTTCTCACTTTGTAGTTCAGGCTGACCCTGAGCTCACTATGTAGCCCAGGCAAGCCTCGAACTCAGCAATCCTCCTGCCTCTGCCTCTGCCTCCTGAGTGCTGGGAAGAAAGGTGCGAGCCACCATGGCCGGCACTGTGGTGTGTGGTACTGATTGCTGGTGGGCGTGAGTCACCATGCCTGGCGCTGTGGTATGTGGTTACTGGGATCAAATTTGGAACCTTGTGCATGCAAGGCAGATGCTGGAACCACTGAGCTAAATCCCCAGCCCATGAAGGCTTCATCAGAGCCTACATTTTCTTTACAAATCAGACATGCAAATATACAAGTCCAGAGATGCCTCTGACTTAATTTGTTTCATTACACTGGAGAAGAGGGGTGCATTTGTGTTTTTGTGTGGAAGATGGCTGTGGTCTTGTTTGGCACCTGCTGGAGAGTGGGAATGAGAGCAAATTTTTGCCCAACACTTCTAAATGTGAATGGAGCTGTTTGCAAATGAAGGCAATTGTGAAATGAGGCAGTACTGTACAGTATTTGAAATGATCACCTCATTTATGCTGTGATTCACATAGGCAAAGTCAAAGCATAACTTAAAAACTAATTATGTTATTCTTATTCACTTATAATAATGTCATATCATGGCTCCACCTGGGCTCATTAACTGTTTCAAATAATGAGAGGTGGAAGAAAGCCATACATTTTGGTTTTCATGATTTATGTGTTCATGGTGGTTTTGAAGCTAGGACAATGTAAGTTGTTCCCATTACTCAAAGCAAAAAAAAAACCTCAAATCTTACCCGACTGTCACTTATTATTTTCTAAGATTTAGCTATGGGCATTTTGAAGGCTAAATTATCTTTTCTTATATATTTTAAAGGGAAAAGTTTAAAAGAGCAGAAAGAGAATATAAGGAATAGGGCAAAGCAAAGACATTAAAGATTGATATTTAGAATAAAGACTTCATTTGACTGATGCTCAGTCTTGACAAAAATTCTAAAGAAAATGGAATGACACGTGAAGCCAAATTATTCAAAGAGGAAGTTCTGGATAAGAATTGTAGTCATTTCAAAATTATGATTTAAGTGTCCAACTTATTTACAGGATTTTCCCAGGTACTTGGGAATTTTGAAGTAGCTCAGTGTGATCTCTGACCCCCACGTGGAAGGATGTGGTACCAGAAGACAGAAAGCAGCTGATAAGAATGTGAACTGATAGTTACAATATTTCTAAAGCTATCTAGAAGGGAAATGAGTCATGACTAAAATAGATAAAATTTTATGAAATTTATAAGATAAAGTTCAGTTCCAGCTAAGTTCAGATTCTTTCATGGATTTAAAAAGGAGGTTAAAAAAAAAAAAAGTGAGCCATTACCACCATTTTTGCAATAAGCAGCTCTAGCTTAAAATGTCCTTTTGTATCCAATGCTGAATTAATATGTGTCAGTAAACTTAGGGAGGAAATTGTTTTGAAAAAAATAAAATTAGAAGTTTACATTAGGAGAATTACATTAGTTAGAAGAGATTACATTTCAGGCTGTAAGGGGCATTTAGTTTTAAAAAGAAAAAAAGCCTGGATTTATCAGGATGACGAACATTTTTATATCATGACAATATCATCTTTGCTTGGAACTTGTAGCTTCTCAGTTTTCCTAGCTCTAAGACTTGCTAGCCCCAGCCCCGGAGATACCTAAGTCAGAAATGTAAGCATCTTTGTGAATTCCTGCCACCCTTTGAGCCCTGAGATCCAGTCAGTCCCTGCATCTCACAGTCACACTAGTTTGTTGAGCCCCTTCCCTCTTCTCAGGTCCCCCCGCCCTGCTCACGCGTCTTCCATCGGGTTGGTGCCTGCATTTCCAGCCCTCCACTCTGAGCCCAGGCACATTACCATGAATGGGAATGAACTGTTCTAGTTTAACACCCTCCACGCTCCCCCCATCTCTCCAAGGGTTGGTTTATCAAGCCCAACTGGCCTTGGGCCCTGTTTGCCTCACCCTCGGGAGCCTTTGCCTCGCAGCCATTCTCCTTCCTCAGCTGTGCCAACAGAGGGCTGCCGCTGGGCTAAAGCACCCGAAACTTTTTTCTTAATCTCTCTTTCCATCACTCCATAGAGATTACTGTCAACTCCCCTGTACAGCATGCGCGGAATCCACCTACTCCTTCCATTCTTTCCATTTCCTCTCTCAGAACTCTGGTCTAAACAATCATGGATTGTTGTTTAAGATTGAGTTTGTTCAGAATTGGTATACTATAAAAGCTGTATATTTAGTTCTGTGGCTTGATGAGTCATGTCAGTGTAAAAACTTGTGTAACTGCCACAACTGAAATGCCAAACAACCCTTGTAGAAATGTGCTTTGTTCCTTGCTCTCATCCCAGCCAGTGACAATCTGTGGTCTATAATCTATCCCTGTGGTGTTGTCTTTGCAAGATTCTTTGATGTGTGGCATTTAAAACATGTAGCCTTTTTATCTAGCTTGTTACGAGCACCATGGCTCTGAGATTTTATGGGTGCTGGTTCGTGTGTTTCTCGCTATTGCTGAGTGACACTGCATTTTATGGATGTACCATCATTTATTTCATCACTAACAAATGTCAGAGCTGGAAGTGCTGTGTACAGTCTTAGGCAGGTTTTTGTAGGAGCAACTGCTTAGGTCTGAGTAAATGCCTGAAAGGCAGGTTGTTGTTTTGTATCGAGCTCTGCAAGAGCATGCTTGTTTGTGTTCTGAAATTGCTATACATCCTGAAATTGCTATACATCTAGTGTTCTCACTAGAAATGCATTTGTGTTCTTGTAGCTCAGCAAACTTGCTGACCCTTGGCATTTTCAGGCTTAAAAAATTAATGTAGATATGTAGTCTCTTTCTGTGCTGCTAACTTGTGACTAAAGATGTTGAGAACTTTTTCATGTACTTACTGGCCACAAGTATTTCCTCAGTTGTGAAGTATCTGTTCAAATATTTTGTAAACATTAAAAATTGTGTTGTTTTTCTTCTTTCCCTTGAATTGTACTATTTCTTTGTGTCTGCTGACCAATTTCTTTAAGAGGTAAGGGGCTTGCTAATAGTCCATGGTTAGTCATTTTTCTCTGATGTTATCATCATTTGCTTTTAATTCCGGTAATGTCCATTGGTATGATTTATGTGTGCATGGCTTCTTTCCTCCAAAATTCATGCTGAAACTTGTTTGACAGTGTGCTGCTATTGAGAGATGGGGCCTTTAGGAGGTGATTAGGTCTGGCTAGTGTCTTTTTCATGAGAATAAGTCATTCTTCTGAGAGAAGCATGTAAAGTGTGTCTCCTTATCATGTTTTGTCTTTTTCACAAGTTCCCATGCTCTTTCACTTACCTACCACATCATGCTGCAGTGAATGGTATACAAACTTCTCTATAACGTAACCAGTATCAGGCATTTTGTTATAGCAACAGGAAATAGACCAAGATATCAATTTGTCCACCTTTTAAAATGGTTCATATTTTTGTTGTTCTTTTTCTTGTCCAAAGGTCCAAAGATATTCTCCTATATTTTTGAAGCTTTATAGTTGTAAATGTTTTGCCATTGTATGAGATAATGAAGGAGCTATTTTTCTAAATAAAATTAGGATCCCAGACCATACTTCTTTCTACTCCACCAGAATTTTTGATTGGTTGTGAGAAATTGTTGTTTTCACATCTATGTGTACTTATTTTATTCCAAGCACAGTCCAGTGACTTCCAGACATTTTAAGTAATTAATATTCGATGTGACATCATTATCTGGATATAGTGTAGCTGTGTAGAAGTGATGCCATGTCACTGACATATGACCAACAAACACCAGAGCAGGATGGTACTTGGCAACATAGTGAGACCTTTGGCATATGCACAGTGAGTGACACTGAGCTACCCTGCCCCTTCATAGAAGGCAGTACCAAGATTACCACAGCGTCTGTATAACTATTTTATATATGTATCATTCTTTCATTGCCTCAGGATTATAATAGTGCATGAAGAAGCCATGCTTTCCATTTTGGAGTATCCTCCTTCATCAGGACTCTTAAGATACCAAGTCACAAAAATGCACACTGACTTATTTCACAAACATTTTCTCTTTTTTTTTTTTTTTGAGACAGGGTCTCACTTTGTAGTTCAGGCTGATCCTGAGCGCACTATGTAGACCAGGCAAGCCTCCAACTCAGCAATCCTCCTGTCTCTGCCACCCAAGTGCTAGGATTACAGGCGTGAGCCACCACGCCCAGGAACATTTTCTCTTTTAAGGTCAGTGCAGATTTCATGATGGTATTACAGAATTTAATTTGGCTTTGGAGTTTTCCAGAAACTAGATGTGAATTACTTTTTAGCTGGAAGACTATGTGGGTTCCCCTCCTACAAGCTTTCAGTCTGTTTATTCTGTCTTTACTCCACATGGATTCTATGGATTTTATTTAAATTGCACAGACATATATACCCTAGAGAAGGTTGACTTTTAACATTCTACTCACCACGAATGCTTCTTTTCCATCGGGGCTTTTAATTTGGATGAATTCCAAATTACTATTTATTCTGATACAAATGATCCTAATTGCACAGAGCATTTTATAGAATGGAAACACAATCCAGAGCATCCTCCTTGTGGTATTTTAATGCCTAGTAGTTTTAAAATAGCACTAAGGCACTTTTCTCTCAGAGCTATTATCTATGCTATTAAAATTCTCACTCCTTGGTGTGTTGCTAATGGTTAGCTGACTTTAGACTCAAGGGTTTTATGGAGAGTTCTTGATCTTTCATACAGATGTTAAACTGGACCAAATTGGAAACTGTAAGAAAACATATCGGCTGCCACGCAGGCATAAAATAAGCCCCTAGAGTTGTGTTAAAAGTAAATATAGAAATGAAGGAATGTATTTTATTTTCCCGATCCTGACACTTCTCAGAGCATCTTGTTGAATTTTAATCTTTTATTCCTTCTTTTATGTTACCATAGCAGATTCCACCCCTGTTTTGAGTCCTTTTCTCTCTTCATACTCATACCCTTTGCTAGTAGATTTTGTGATGTTTCTTACCATGACACGAAATGCTTCCTATGCACCTTGATTCTGAACAGACTTTCAAAAGGTTCTGCTCAGTGGGCCAATATAAATGCGGTGCAAGCGGGACCCGAAGAAGCACTTCTGCGACTGGATCCATCCTCTCCTGCTGCTTCAGCCAGCACCGTGACATTGCAGGCTCGGCTTACACGGCTGGTCCCAGGATGAGGTGAGAGTCACAGGCTATAGGCTGCCTTGGACCCAGCCGAGACCGGTCTTGGGTTATTTTACGCCAGAGGTTACATAGTCCAGGAGTGACACCAGCCCACACAGGCTAATGGAGACAGAGGGGAGCCACGGCGACCACTCCGTGTCTCTCTGAGCTATGTCCTTTGTTACACAGTCACCAGTCAGATTAAACACTTTTTCAGGACACTACCTTTCTGTCACATATTCTTTTTAAAATTAATTTTTATTTCAGGGATTTGGCACTCAGTTCAGGTTATTGAATATTTATCGGATGCTTAACCAGTCCAAGAGCTACTGAAAATCATTTTTCTCATGCTGATATCATAACGGAGAGCCTCCAGGTTGCCTAAATCAGCCCTTTGAATGAACTAACCCACGATTAATCACTCTACTCGTGCTGACCTACCCTTTATCTTATGTCATGGTCTAGAGCAAATTGAGGAGAAGGTTATTTTTGTTATTTTGCTTTTTAGCTCCTTTCCTCCCATCCCTCTCCAAATTTAGCAAAGAGTGCATTCTGCACACAATTTGTGAATAACCCAGATGAATAGTTTTGTCTGTGTTAAAAGGGGACACTCTGCTTGGGCCTGCAAATACTGGGGGCCTTTTAGGATGTTTGAAACAACTTCAAATCTTACATTCAGGATCAAAGTCAAAGCAGAATATCCTGAGAGTTCCACAAAAGGAACTTTTTCAAACATCTTATCTTTGTGCAGCATAGTTCTCTGCAGTGACAGTAACCAAAATGAAAGTGTGAAGTAGTCAGGATAAAGCAATACCCTGTGGGTGTCACCATCTTCTACCAACCTTAGATGGGCCCAACAAGTTGCAAGAAAGCAATCTCAGGGCTCCCACAGATTCTGTGTTATGGTAGTTGGATAATTGTGTCACTATATATTATAATATAATAATAGAAATAAAGCACACAATAGACATATTGCTCTTGAAACATAGTGAAACCGTGCCCATGCCCATCTTTGTAAAAATTTCTTCCTTGAAAGAGATGCCAAAAGGTTAGGGGCCGTTGTATTAGACAATTCTCAGGTTCTCTAAACTTTGAGAACCACTGGTCTAGGTGGAGAAAGCAACCAAGCAGAATGTCAAGTATGATCAATAGCTGAAGGGATTCGTATCTGGAATACATCGTAGTCCTGGAGCTATCCCCACAAAAAAACCCCAACCAGACCAAATCACCACAAGCCAAAGTGTAATAGTTTTCAGCCAACAGAGTCATTGGTTCTTTTATGTGACTAGGACAAGTGGTCATCTGAATAAGGTGGAACAGTTCTGAAATATGTAAATGAGTTTTTGAACCTATGATAGATGTTGTGAAATAAATACCCAAAGGGAATGTGGTAGGGGAAAGTAATGAGAGGAAAGAATAAATATGATTTGAAAAGAAAAAGAAAGCACATGTACATCGTGGGTGAGGGGTTGAGGGGTGGGTTGGGATGTGGGTAAAAATGAGAATTAACTCATGTCATATCCTGGTACAAATCCCCCAGTGTTGAGTGTGATTGTGAGCTGTATGTAAAATGTACCAATAAAGGATTCAATTGAAAAAATAAGACTCTGTTTTGAAGTAGTATACTCAATGTGAAAATACTAAACAATTTAAAAATAAACCTGGCTCTCACTTCGCTATCATAATTCCTGGGGAAGCACGTGAAAACAATCGCTGCAGACGTTCTCTGCACAGCGCGCGTCTGCCCGGGCGGCCTGCTGGCCTGCCGCCTCTCCTCTCCTCCACCTCGCTGCGCGGCGGCCTGTGCAGCTCCCGGGAGAGTCACACACACCTGCTGCCGCCGAACACGCCCTAGTTAGGTTTCCCTCCTGATAACGTCTGTGCTGCTTGTTTCTCACCTTACACACTGTAAAGGCGGCACAAGTGAAGTACAATTATCAGAACTATCATAGGAAGCTAAATTTAATGCCTTGGAAAGTTTGGAAGATGGCTTCCAGATAACATCCACACTGGGAAACAGAAGATTGGGGACAACTGATGGATCCTGCTTTACATGACTTCATTTGTATCAATTAATTAATTGAAACAGTTGGCATGGGTGGAGAATGTATTACAGATTTTTTTTTTTTTTTGGTAGCGTAAAAGGCCAAAATCAAATCTGAAATCAGCAGCTCACACTACAGGAAGGGCCTTGGTCCTACATTTGAAGTTAGGCAAGTGAAAGGGCATATTTTTCAAATTAAAAAACTATGATAACATTTGCATGTATCTTTTCTACTGTTTCACCTAATTTAGTTTTTACTGATTAAGCAAGTAATGGTAGCTTCCAACCTCGTCGGATAAAAAGCATCTTTTCTATGCAGAATGAAGGGCTCAGTGCTTGTATGGCTTGAAAGGTTGTTTAAGACCTGTGGTAGGGTGGTAAGTACCTGACTGCCTCCAGCGCTGTAAAGACAGGACTAAATAGTATATGGTAGTAAGAGTCCTGAGAGTCTGAAAAATGTTATGCACATGTTATTGTTACACTTTATTTGACAGTTGAATATCGCAAAGCAGGAATCTTTTCCTTTTTCTTGAAAGATCTATTATTTGCTCCTTTAATGTATTTCCCCTCCATAGCAAATCCAGAACACATTTGTTCCTCTCTAAAGCAACCTAGGGGTTATGGCTGCTTTTGAGGTTTCTTGTTCTGTTTTTCACCCTTTCTGATTGTAATGGCAGATATAACAAGAACAGAAAACTTCCAAAAATTCTGCTCCCTGCCCCCATCCTAGACGCCTACTTGAGACAAGAAAAGTTTCATTTTTCTAAGTCAAGAGCCCTATGATAAATCCACAGTAAGCCTAAGAAATACATATTCACCAGAGGTTCTTGGAGTTCAGGAACGACCTTGCGTGGAAGGAGGATTTCTGGCCCCTGACTTGGGTGTTGCATATCAGAGGCCGAGACCAGCCAGCGGGAATAGTGCTGTCCAACTGGATTTGGATTTTCAGTAGATGTGACTGGAGAGCATTGACTGATATACTGGGAAAAGGGCAGGAGCGGTTCACCTTCCAGCGGGCTAGTGCAAGTGCTCACAAATTATGGATGTTATTAAAACAACTTATCACTATTCACCTGTCCAGATGGCCAAGATAAAAAACACGATGAGAAATGATGTCAGGGGGTGGAGTCCCAGAAATTCCCATTTGCTGCCGATGCGAGTGGAAAATGGTCTGGATATTTTGGAAAAACAGGTGGCTTCACACTCATCATGAGGCCCCACAATCATTCTCTGTGGGATTCGCTGGACGGGCTGACAGCTCAGGTCCACGCAGAGCCATACAGATGCTCACGGCAATGTTTTCATCATTTAAAAACTAGAAATCAGCCAAGATGTCCTTTAGGAAGTGAACAAACGAACATGCAGACAATGAAATATTATTCAAGACTGACAAGTCTTGAATAAAAAGACATGGAGGGGGCCAGAGATTTAGCTCAGTGGCTCCGGCGCCTGCCTCGCAAGCATAAGGTCCTGAGTCCGATCCCGGTAACCACATACGATGCTGGGCGTGGAGACTCACGCCCACCAGCAATCAATACCACATACCACAGTGCCACGCCTGTCATCCCAGCACTCGGGAGGCAGAGACAGGAGGATTGCTGAGTTTGAGGCTTGCCTGGGCTACATAGTGAGCTCAGGGCCAGCCTGAACTACAAAGCGAGACCCTGTCTCAAAAAAAAAAAAAAAAAAAAGACATGGAGGAACCTTCCATGATTATCAATGAATGAAAAATAAATCCCGAAAGGCCACATACACACCGATAATGAATGAAAGAATAACCCAACTGTATGACATTCCAGGATAGGCCAAAGTATTATCAATAAAATACAATTAAAATCATCACTGGAGGCCAGAAATGGAAGTGAGAAAATACATGGAGCACATAAGAGTTATAGGGCCCTAAAAATACTTCATACTGTGATGACAGATACATTTCATTCTCCTACTTTTGTCTAAACTTATTAGAGTCAATTAAGTTAGGTAGAAGCTAACAGACAGTGAGAGAGGGCTTGGGCCCTTGAAGAAGGCGCTGCAGAGGGTGAAGACACATCACAACTGTGGCTGGAGGAACTCGTGAAGGGAGCCAGGCCTCAAGATGGAGGTGCAGTCGCCAAGCCCACAGCCTCCAGCCGAACAGCAATTGGAGGTTGCACTGTGATTAGCAGCACTTGGTCCAGCGAGCCCAGAGAGGAGTCAGGTGGGGGACCAGCGCATCATACCCCATCTCTTCCGGGAGTGCCTCTGTTCTTTAAACATATCCTTCCTGCATGACTCATGTCCCTACTGGATTGATATTAGCTACATGATATTAGCTGGGTTGATATTAGCTACATGACTTCACTTGTAATCCTACAGGTTGGTTATAGTTTGACCCATGTGATACCCATGCTTCAATTTTGCTGTATAAGTCGCCCTGGACACAGAGTCTCAGTAGCTGCCCAGGAACGAGTCCTCTCCTTATTTATAAGAACCCTGTCCTAACTTCCTCCTCCAGTTCACCACTCCATTCTGCGGTGTCGTGTCTCCATGAGCTCAGCACATCTGCCATCCAACAGGTTGGCAGAATCCCGATATCAGCCCCTCAGAGTGTTACAACATCAGGCGCGAGTCCTGATATGCAAAGTAGGGACTCTGGTAGATTAAGACATGACTGAGTACTTTTATCAGGTCTAAGTCAATGTGCCACTGTGGTGGGCACCTGATAATGAGAGAGGCTACATCTGTGTTGGGGCGGACGGCTGTGGGAACTCTGCACTTCCTCTTCGGTTTGCTGTGAGTCTAAAATTGCCCCAAAACACTTTTAAAAACTAGTTTATTCCATAGGACTTAGCTACTTCCATTTACTAGCTTTCCCTTTTCTCACTTATTTGGAAAGAGTTTATTAAAATAACGTCTACCTCAAGAATCCTTAGGAGTAGGGGGACTCTCCTGCCACTCTCACTTGTGTGACTAGTTTGGTCGTCACCTTTATGTGGCTCTTTATGGCCATTTTCGTGATCTGTTCCTGGATTTCTTCAGCATGGGGGTCTGCTCTTAACTGTGCCTAGATCAGCACTATATTGTCCTGTCAGATGACACATGGGTGTGTGGTGTGGTGATGGGTGTGCACAGGTGATGAGTGTGCACATCTGATTTCCCAAGGCCCCCCCCCCCGAGAAAGTAGGTGAAGGTCTAGAACTGTCTGCAGTGCTATATTTAAAGTTCCCAGGCACAGTGTGCTTAGCATTACAAATTGGTTGTCTAACAGAATTAGGTAGAGAAAATACATCTCAGATTCGTGATGCTTTGTGAATAATCAACTAGCCACACAGGTGCATAAGATTTCAGATGAGATTTTTCTCTCTCTTTTTAAATGGAGAATAGGTATTATTAAAATATCTGGAGGGGAAAATTACAGAAAATTTTTGTCATCTTTATAGTAACAAAATTTGTGCAGAGTGTAGTATATCACATAGTCGACCATTTTCTAACCTCATTGTTGTTGTCTTATCTATAGGACACTGTCCTGAAAAAATAGAATTTTATCATTGATTCTAAAACCTACTGCTATGTTTTAGCCAAAATTGGCTTTGGTCTTGGGGAACATGATGTTGCCACATGTGGTTCTCTAGTCATTTTCTGTTAATGCTCTTCACACTTTTGTCTCATTTGTGATGTTGTGATGTCATAATGACTCACATAACGATTCATCCCATGTTTATCACCGCTTCTAGCTTATCCAGTATATGCAGCACAGGTCATGGAAGAGTCCTAAGTCACACTATATCCCAGCACATAGCACATGGCTAATGTCATGAAGTTTTTTTAAACTAAAGAATGGATGGACGGACAGGACTGGAAATCCTGCACTTTCCTGCACTCCTTCTTGGCTTTGCCTTTTCTGCTTTTGCAGATTGTGGGGTCTCTGGGAAGAAGCACAGAGGACCAGAGTAGCAAAGCCCAGGCCCCTCCTGGACCTGTGCCCAGTCATACTCAATCCATACCCCTTGGGTATACACAGATGGGAGTGTAATTACTAGGAGCCTTGCAAAGGTTTTAGCCTCTGACAAACAAAAAACAATCATTGGTTTCATACATGGTCAAGGTCCCCCTACTACCACTATTCGGGTAGCACCCATTCAGACCCTTTTGCAAGAAAAACATAGTGTGGACAAATGTGGAACATTTGGAGAACATTCTTAACCTTTCACAGTTGACCTCAGAGGAAAATTGGGACTTCACACAATTCTCTTCAGTGCATTGTCACAGACAGAGCACCAGGTGATGGGGGATACAGCTCCAGCTGAGTGTTTTGTGATTATGTAAACACCTCAGTACACACAGTTTAGCTAAGTGAAGGATCATTTGAACCACATGTACCACAGACAAAGCTCAGTGGAGAGGCAATGAGGTAGCAGATGCAGAGACTTGAGCAACCCAGACGAAAACAGGGACAGAGTCAACACCACTGAAGGACACGCATATTTCAAGTTAAGCTGTAATAATACTGCATTAGGTGTGAGGTTCTGAACTGGATCCTCAACAGTAGAAATCACAATAATAATAACATTAAACATCAGCGAAAACTAATCCAATCTGATAAGGTAATGTAGACTCAAAAATTCAGTCTAAACTGAGCCTAAAAAAATTAAAGAATTTTCCTCATAGAGGTAAGCAGAATGTTGAATAACAAAGATATTCAGTGTCATATTTTGATTTGGTGATTCATGCGTTATAAAAAGCATAAGTAATAGTGTAGGAACAAGGGTACCACGTGGCCAGTTCTAACTTTAAATTCATTCGGTCAACAAGTGCTTGGTCTCTGGCCCTTACCTCATCCCCTGCATAATCTCTGAACTGACTATCCCACTTCCTGGTCCTGCCAACAGCCCTTCAGCCTCCTTTCCCAGCTCTGTGCTTGACCTGTCTGCTTCTTTTCCCCGCATGTGTATCCTGTAGGGCCCAGTAGAATGCCAACTGCTTGCCATGTGGCCTTCTCTGATAACTGGCTACAAGTATTATCTCCCTCCTCTAAACTGCCATAAAACTTTATCACCGCCTCTCTTATTTATGACTCAGAGCTTTGCACTTGCACGTTAGTGACTAATGCACATTTTTCAAGCTTCCTTACTAGTCAGTAAACTTGAGAGTGAAATTTTTTGCACACTCTGCCAAGGTTATAACAATAGTATCCAGCACCGTGCAATACTCTGTTGACACATACAGATGGTGCCTGAGTTTCAAGAATAGATTTTGTCCAAAGAACCTCTTTCTTTCTCTTTCCCTCTCACTTTTTTTTTTTTAATATTGTGAACTTGACTCAGAGGTGCAACTTGACACTTAGCTCTTTTGTGCAATTTTCCATGACTGCCAAGTTCAAAGTGATTTCTTTGGAGCATGCACAAATGTATTCCATATCTAAAAGGTGAAGTCTCCATGGCTGGCATTTCCATGATCCGGGGTGGATCATCATTTTTGTGTTTCTCAGCTCCTCCTCATTTCATAACTGCAAACAGAAGACTTTTAGAGCAGATAGAATTTTATACGCTTTTGTATTTACTGTCACTCAGTACCTATATACTTAGAAGTATTGTCATTGCACAACAATGTTTTATATCTATTGTTTCTTTTTAAAAAAAATGTATCTATTGTTTCTATTTTGTTCCTGAGTTATTTTAAGCATCTCACCCATAATAAATGGTCAAAAAAATTTGTTGAGTGGAGTTGAATAGATGATCAGTAGAAGTTGATTTCTGATCATTCTGCAATAAAATTTTGAATCTTTTGGCAGGAGTAACCAGAAACTGCTTTTTGGCTATGAAGAAGCAGAAAGCAACATGTACCCCTCGCATACCTCCCCAGCAGCAAGCAGGTTAACTGCATTTTGTTATAGGCATGCTCTCCATGATCTTTGTTCTATTTTATTGTAAGGACAGCTCCTCCAGCAGCCTCAGCCAGACCGATACAGCTTCCACTTAGAAATGCTTAGTCATCAGCGATATGGCCAGTCGTGACATTTCCCCCAGAGCCAAATGGGCTTTCTCAGGGTATTTGAACACACTCACACACACACACATATACACTCATAAACACATATGATACGCCTGTTCCATCAGAAATTTCCTTACTCATATGACAATTTCCAAACCATATTATAATTATCTTGAGTTAAACAATTATATTCTCCTATCACTAATTGACATATGGTAACACTTGTAATCCTGGAGATATTGGTTAAATCAGTGTTTTACCCTAAAGGGAAACTGAGCTTGGAATACTGGCCTGTGTTTCCCTTTTTGCTGTTAGAGTTCTCAACTTACAAGATCCTTCTTTAATCATTCTCTCCCTCCCTCCCTAGCCTCTATCAACAGCCTCCCGATACCAGATACACTGTTACTTGCTACAGATGTACTAACAGGGAACAAGTTAGAAATGATTCCTGCCTTAATGGAAATTACTATATTAGAAGAGATTCAGACATTAACCTACTGATTTTTATATTTTCATTTTGAAATAAAGATAGCAAAGAAGGTCGGAGAGTGATGGCAAATTAAAGCAATTCGTTCAGGGTTGGTGCAAAGGAACAGAGAGGTCTGGGAAAGGACCATCTGGGGAAATTTGAAAGCTTGAGAGTCTCCTGACATGGGTGGTGGCCATGGACTGAAGTTCCCCATTAGCTGCGTGACCACAATCACAAGGGTACACAGCCCTTAGTCCATCGTGTATGGTATCGCTAAGCTACAGAGTTCAGTGCGTTGTGTGCATTAAATGTGTTTTCAGCTTTCGATGGGTTTATCCAGAAGTAACTGTATTGTGTATTGTGTGTTGGGAAACATCAGTATGTAGCCTTGAGTAACTATTTCTCTTCTTCCTCTGACTATACCCATCAGCTAATGAAAATGAAAAAAAAAAACATTTGTAAACAAAATTTTATCAGGTTGGCTCAGAGTTACTCATAGGAAACACAAAACCATACTGATATAAAATTGTGCATATTTTTATGAAATCTTCTACTTCCTTCCTTAAATTCAAAATAAAGTACAAAATTTTGAACCCTGGGCATATAAGTAAATCAAAAGTCTGTCTTCATGCACAGATTCAGAGCGGAGGCAGGCATTACATGAAGTGTTTTTCTGTTTTTTGTCTTTTAATCTTTAAGATTCTTTCTAGGTCAAGTTAGGTGGAAAACTCATCATTTTCTTTGTTAGTTTTTTTTAAATATTTAGTAATTCCAATACTCAATTAAAACGTACATTATTAAATATTTT
>PVIC010039459.1:0-17110 GCA_004025085.1 Thryonomys swinderianus
GGGGGGGGGCTGTAAATTGGAAGAGGTGGGCAGTGCCGGGCGCCGCACCTCGTTTTTATGAATGTGGGTGACTTTATGAATGAAGCGGGTTTCTTTCGTTGGCTCTCTGCGGCTTTTTTTTTTTTCCTCTTTTTCCTTTTTGTGAATGAAGCATTGAGCTTTCTTCCTAAAACTCTGGGGTGAGGGGCCTGCGTTGGAGGCTGGGCGTGCGTTGGGGTGGGGGCGGGGGCGCCGCCGAAGGAGTTTTCATGAATGGGGAAGGCTGGGAATTGGGTGGAAGTGTGTCTTGTTTTGTGAATGGGGCCCAGCGCGAGGGATCCAGTTACAGCCTCTACCTGATGTGGCGGCCGCGGCTCGCTCTTCCATTCATAAAACCAGGCCCGCTGCGCGCCACGGGGGAGGGGCCTCGGTCGCACCGCAGCGCTGTGTTAAAGTTTTCCTGGGGGCACCCGGCAGGGGGGGCACAAAGGAAGTGATTTAAACTCCTGGAAGTACTCGAGCCTTCCCTCCAGGCGTTTTAAAAAAATACTTTGAACACAATGTTTTTAGCCCTTGAACTCCGAGAGCTTCTTTTAAAGATACCGATGCTGCTTTTGCATTTGCCGATGGCAGTTTCTTCAAAAAATTTAAACGATATTTTTGCTCTTCAGGGTGAAATATTTCATCATGAGGCTGAAAATATCTTTCTGGTCTCTTACTCGCTGCCCAGCCCCCACCCCGACGTTCACTGAATTTTTAAGGCTACAATTTAATCGGACAGATTTTCGTAGACGACAGAGAACTCTTTCATGCCCTTCAATCCCTGCTAAGGTTTCTCGGATTTGTGATCAGGTTGGAGACCATTTGAGAAAGAGACTTTATTCTGAACCCTCTTTTATGCTGCTTGGAAGGCAAGCAAGCTGGCGGGAGTGTTTTTCTAGGAAGTTATGAACTGTGCTATTTCGCTCCTCTCCTTTGATTTAGAAATATCTCCTCCTTGGGCCAAGTTTTGTCCAGGAGGAGGCTGACCGTGAAGGGCTTTCTTGTATCCTGCTAAGTTATGAAAATGTGATGTGCTCCACACAGTGTGAAGAAAAAATTGGATGGAATTGCCCACTGGAAAAAAAGTTTACTGTTTAAATATTATGTGCAAGTTAAGCAAAAGAAATTACCCTTTTGAGTATTTTTGCATTGCGTAGACATAGGGTGACTGAAATTAATGTTTTCCTCCTTTTTGGTTGACCTGTTTTTATGTGGAGGAAAAACAACTCTTTAGGAATATGGCGCCTTCCTAAAATTGTTACTTTGTTTCTCCAAATTTACAAAGTTCTGCCCTCGCCCTTGGCCTCAGGGCCTGTACAGCTGCGACACAACCTGTCTGATGGGAGTTGTTGGGTGTTTTTGTGTGTGAGGGTTACTGTAAGAAACAAACTGAATTTTCTTTCCATGAAGTTCCCCCCTCCCCTCCATGAAGTTTTTTTTTTTACTGCCTTTTTTAAAGGCTTCTTATAGAACCAGCTTTAAAGTACAGTGGAGTTTAATTTATTTTATACATTATTTTTATTCTGTTAGAGGTTTGAGATACCAGATAACTCTTAAGTTGCCATGGAGATATTTGTGACATATAAGCATACACCTGTTTGGACAGAAGGTTACCTTTAAATAAAGAGTTGTATGTGAACAAAATATACTTGTGATAATGTATTCCTGGAACTTGACATCATGTTTTTACTACTGACCTACAAAATACTTTTAGGTTCTATGTGTTTGATTATTAATTGCCAAAAATTTGGACTATTTAAACCCGGATTCTCAATCTGTCAAAGATTAAATTGCCTCTTTTTTTTTTTTTTTTTTTTGCTTGCGGTACCGGGGATCGAACTCAGGCCCTTGTGCATCCAAGGTTGGTGCGGTACCACTTGAGCTAAATCCCCAGCCCCTAAATGGCCTCTTTAAAAAAAAAAAAAAAGTTGTATTGCTGCCAGGTATGGTGGTCCACGTCTGTAATCCTAACGCTCTGGGACCAGAGGCAGGAGAATTGCTGAGTTCTAGGCCTGCCCGAACTAATATGAGTCAAGGCCTGCCTGAGCCACAGAGTAAGACCCTGTCTTAAAACAAAAGGACAACCAAAAAATTGTATTGCAAATGCCCTGGAGGGTGTGCATGGAAATTCTGAAAATCACCTTTCTTGATGAAAATAAAGTGATGTTTTTTTGTTAGGCCAAAAATCTATAATGTTAATGGATGTAGGGAAGAAAGGGCAGAAAATGCTGACTGGGTAACTGCATTTGGCACCGAGTATATCTGATGCCATTAATCGAGCCCACTGCTGGTCTGAAAACTCACACCTAGAGTGGGCTGTAGTTCAGCACTTGAGAGAAGAGGGGTAGTGATTGATTCTGTGGGGACCCTGAAGAAAGAGCAGTGTGAAATTGCTTTTTTTTTTTTTTCCTGCTAAGTCAAAATATCCCAAATTCGTATTACAGGAGGACTCTTTTCCCTCTGAAATTACTCAATGCTGAAACCTTTCAAAGTGATATTAGAGACGTTGGAAGCACCATGGATGGGTTTTACGATCAGCAAGTCCCTTTTATGGTCCCAGGGGTAAGTAAGTTCCTGCTGCTTTCGGTTTATTTTGTCTTCCCTCCTCCATAAGGGTCTTTTCATTGGGTCAGCCTGCGTGGACCTCTTCACTACACTTGACTCTTCTGTTTGTGATGGTTTCTTTCAGAAATCTCGATCCGAGGAAGGTCGAGGGCGGACCATGATTGACAGAAAGAGGAAGTTTTTGGATACGGATCTGGCTCACGATTCTGAAGGTAGTGAAGCTTTTCTCCACCATCTTGTGTCTTCCTCAAATCACTCAGCAGTGGTAATAATGCAGGATCCCCACCCCCACCCCGCGCACGCTTTTCTGTAATAGAAGAAATATCCTTACCCTGGGGTCTTCTGTTTTCAATTCCAGAGTTGTTTCAGGATCTCAGTCAACTTCAAGAGGCTTGGTTAGCTGAAGGCAAGTTTCTTGGCTGTCCTATTTTTCCATATAAAACCTTTTACTGTTCCTTTTAATAAAACTTAAAGGTCTAAAATAAAAATCTCTTTTCCAGCACAAGTTCCTGATGATGAACAGTTTGTCCCAGATTTTCAGTCTGATAACTGTAAGTACCTTTCTCGTGGTGACACATTTGTTCTAAGTTGTTTGGTCTTGGATCACCCGTGTCTAGAATACTCTTCTGTCCCAGCCAACAGATTTGTACAGTGGTGTGTGTGCGTGTAGTTTCTTTTAATAATTCAGGGTTAACCCTGAACATGTTTCCATTTATTATTGAAGTATTTCTAAAGTGATTCAAGTTTACATCAGGCAAGACTTCCCGAATGTTAGTTCTGTCTTAAATTTCTTTTACCTTCAGAATGTTGCAAAACTTCAAGCTCAAAAGTGTGAAGTAACTGACGTATGCTGGGTCCAAAGTCTATGAATGGTCTTTTCCTATGGCCTCTTTTGTTCCCAAGTTACATCTTTGATGTGAATGATGAGCGTTACATTTTTCATTCTCTTAAAGGTACAGAAGATAGCTAATGGAAAATTACAGTTAATCGTGGTTTCACCTAACATGTCACTTTTGTTCCTTCTGAGCTAACAAAGGGGGAGTCGCAGAGTAACCCGAGTTTTTGTTATTTTTCATGCTATGGCTGGGACTTGGCTGTGCAGAGAGCAGCACAACCTTTTTCTTCGGTCATTAGATGCTCCTGACTTGAGAAAATAAAATGCAAGGAGCAGCTGCAAAGATGGCTGTTGGTGCTGGTGGGGCATGGGAGCTTTACTGGATCTTTGGAGGCTGCCCTCAACAGGTCTGGGAGCTTTTCTGGTCCAGGCTGAGCAGACCTATCAAGGACAAAGCCGGCTGATGAAATTTGAGCAGCGCAGGGCTGCTCAAGAGAGCATTAGTCACTGGCGAATGAGCAGGTTTGAGAGAGGCCTGGAGAAAATGCTGCCTCTCTTGGGGGTTGCATCATAGAGAAATTCATGTCTCTTAGTCATAGTTTATAATAGCAAGCACCTGAGGCAGGCGAGGATTTGATTTCTCCTTTTGCACCAACAGATTCTTCCCAGCTTTGTTTTATCCCTGGTGGGTGCACCCATGTGTGCACATGTGTGGGTAAAAATGCCACTGGGAGAGGGAGGGTGATCTGGGTCTGAGTAATAGATGGGTATTCCACATCTATTACAAGAAAACACAGATGAACAAGCTAAATGTTCCTTAAGGGTAGACCTCCTTCCAAGGTGCAAAGCCCTGAAACTTCTTCAAAGAAACGGTGGACTCAGACCCACGGTTAACTTGGCTTGTCACAGCCTGCTGTGACCTTTTCTGTAGGAAGTAAACGCTTGTTAATTATTGCCCTTTGATTACTTTCATGTGAATAAGAAGCTTGCCACGGAAAAGCTAACTAAAGATAACCTAAATTGTGTGTGCACGTGTGTGTGTTTGCAAGATGAAAGACAGAATTTGCACTCTAACTTTGCTCTGTGTCTTTCCAGTTCCAGTTCTTGCTCAGAGCAGAACACACTGCAGTCTGTTTGGGAGGTGGCTTTCTTGGCAGGAGCGCTTTGAAATGTTTTTATGACACGTTTGTTTGTTTCTGTGTAACTCAAAGAGTTAAAGCGAAGTGACATGGCTGCGTTCAGATTGATCGCGTGAGCTGAAGCCAGGGTCTGTTCTTTAAAGAAAGATGTCAGCAAACAGGATTTGTATCTGAGGAGATATTTATCTAGGGGAATAGGCTAAGCAAAGAAATCAATAAATGTTTTGGCTCTTTAGAAATCATTCCTGCTCAGCAAATAGGATGTGCTAAGTTCTTTAATTAAAATACCATACCTTAAATGGAGGTGCTTTGGGACCCTGCCCATGAAGTATGATGTATTTCTTATTTTGTTTGCTTTTTGCTTTCACTGCTGAAGCTTTTTTTATATTTTGGAGATAAGACATACGGTGTAGAAATTAGTATTCCTCCCCTTAATTCTTGAGGTGGAGCTGGGGGGAAGATCAACCTCTCAACAGGAACAGGGAGAGTTGAGCAAGAGCCTGCCAAGGGAGAGGCAAGGGGCGCAGCCTGCAGCCATTTCCTTCAGGTTGGGGTGTTTGGCTGCAGTGCACCCTCACTTCTCAAAAGCCTTGTGCGAGGGACCCACCTCCACTAGAGTCTTCTTTTGGAAGAGCCCATGGTTAGTCCCAGGAAGGACAGGAACAGATTCTTCACATGCATTGGTTTGAATCATCCAAGAGTTACGCAGCAAACTTTCACCAGGGAAAGCAAACTCTTTTACCCCTTTGGTATCAGAAATGCCCTTGTTACCGGTGGCCACTGGTAACAGTATCTCTGTTGACAGTGATTTGAGTTGTTTTCCATTGTGGATGCAAGAGAGACTGTGGAATGTGAAAAAGAGAAATCCTGAGTGATGTGAATAGTTGGCTTTATTCTAGAATGCTGGATTTGAAAAAGATGGCTTTTTTGGATAAATACACATTCAGCTTATACAGTGATAGTATTTTTGAAAGCTTTCAAGATGTGGGTTTTCTGCCTATCAGCATCTATCCATAAGTGTGGTTGGAATAAATGGGAGACCATTATGAGTCTTAGAGAATTGCCAACTAACCTGTAGGTATACAGGTTTTACATCTGCCTTGTAAATGCAGGTATTAGTGAGATACTCTTTAGATACTCTTTACCTGAAAAACCTTAAAAGTCAAACTCATACACCAGCATTGTCCCTAGATCCTGAGAAATAACCTTGGAGATCCCAGATGGGGCTGGAAACGCCTTCTGGATAGTCGTCGGGGCACCCCCCCCCCATTTTATGGAAGAGATAATACATGGTCCAGATACCTGGAGAGACTGAACATTGCTGTCAGGGAAAATGGGAGACATTAAGTGAAATGAGGGGGGAAAATGTGTCTGCTGGTTTCTTTTAAAAATTTCTCCCAAAGCTGTGACATTGGGGGCCGCTGGCATGCCTGGGGGACTCTTGGGAGTTCTTGGTTATTTCCGACTCTTCAGGAGAGCCCTAGGGAGATAGGCCAGCCATCCAAGGTTAGCACCTAGGTTCTTTTTTCTGAGATGCTGAGAACCCATCTCAGTATTCTTGAGTTTTTCCGACTAGGATTTGGAAGAGAGCAAGAAATTGTAAAAAAGAAAAATTATTAAAACAGAGGTTTCTCAGACATTTTAGCATGTATACAAATAAAAGTGCATATAGGGGTATATATATATATATATATATCTTGTACGTTTACATGTCAGCATGTGTGTGTATAAATGACTGTGGCTAAGTATATTATCACAGAGAGCTACCAAACCTGAGAATCTGGGCCAGTACACAGATGTGTATATACAGTACTTCTTTACTACACATTTTCACAGAGTAAGTCAAAAGTCCAGGAGATTGGAGCTCCAGTACTTTGGTTGTGGGGGGAAGGGTAGACTTTGCCTTCATCTTCCATGACCGCCTGAGTCCGTAAGGGCATCCTAATAGATGTTATCCTATGGGAGGAGCAAGCACTTTCTGAAATGCAGGTTTCAGTTCTGATTTTTAAAACTCACTCATTTCAGTGGTTGTATTGTGAATAGTTTACGTATCGGCGCGTGGAGTAACAAATGTTTTATACCGAGGAAGAGAGCTTGATAAAATCTTATTTTAAAATTCCAACTTCCATACCAGGTACGGTGTAGAGAACTATTTTAAAACCCAAATGACCCCATTTTCCTCTTGAAGGGTTCTTTTTAAGGTCTGTGTTTCAAAAAGAACGGCACAACAGAAGGAAGTACGACTCATTTCCCAAGGACCAGCTAATTAACTGATACAATCTTTTCATAAATACATAGCAGTAGATGGCTGGGGAAATAGGATTAATTTTATGACGGCACTTGAGCCTAAAACTTGGTGATCTTAATCCCGTGTCATTGTGAGATTATCCCGCCGGGTGTTTATTTTCTTGTAATTCATGAAGGTGTAGAGGAAGGGGCAGGCAGTGCCTTTCTCTGGAGAGGTGCACCGTCCTGGCCCCAGACACGGGTTGTAGCTGAGGGTTGTAGCTGAGCGTCATGGAGACATTTTCTGTGATCTAGGCCCTGTCTGTTGGAAAGGATCTTCTGAAGTCTTTGGGAACCGTAATAAGTCCTAAACCCTTTGAAAGAAGAGGCTGATGGAACCAGGGGTATTGGTTTACACTCTTTTGGGAGCCAGTGCTTCTCAATGTAGAGAGAAGGAAGAAAAAATGCTGAATGAAGCAAGTGGAAAACGCGGAGAAGAGATGACTGGGCTTGGGGGTGTCCGTCCCAGAAGTCCGCCGTCTTGCTGCCTGCGGAGGGGGAGGGGGTGCTAAGCAATTGGAAATTCTATTGATGCCTCAGCGTCCCCAGATCTGAGACTTACAGGGATTGAGGCCTGGAGTACTCATTAATCTAAAAAAGCATGTTTTCAATGAAATCTTGCATCTAAGTGTAATTCATTTAGGCTTATTTCAAGCAATGGATTTTTAAAAATTCTTTAGTTTCTTTGCTTTCGGTCCTCTACTAAAACCAGTAGCTTTTCAAGTCCTTCCTACTGGGTGAGAAAGACTTGAGATGGGGAATTAATCCATGTCTGTCTGTCTTACAGGCCACTTGCTTTGGGGCCAGAAGTAAAAATCCTGGCCTCCGTCAAGAAAGCCCCATTTATCCTCTGCCCTTCTTCCATTTTTCTAAGATTCAGACGTAGGTTGAGCGATAAAACTATAAATAGTGTACAACAGTATCTGCCATTTCTACCACCCAGTAGATTCATGGCTATGATTTCAGTCATCAAGTGTTCCTGCTGGTGGGCTGGGTTTGCTTGTGATTTTTTTTTTTTTTTTTTTTTTTAGCTGAGAGACGGTTCGCTCCACACATTTCTTGGGTTTTAATGGTGGTGAAAACTATGCAGTCTTGGGGCTGACAACACCCTTTCAGGCATACGGCTGCCCTTGAGGCAGCTTGGTCCCCATCTGCGCCCTGGCACTCGGCGCTTCTCCACTTGAAGTCCAAGGAGCTAAAAGTCTTGTCATGTCGCAGCTCCCGGCTCTTGGACGAGTCCCAGGCATGCTGATGCCATTACCGGATTAGGTTGCTTTTTTAAAAATTCATTTTGTGAACTCATCAAGCTCATTGAACAGAGGCTTTGATCGTCATTTTCTATCACCGTCCTACCCTTCCAGGCTCAGCTAAAAGAAGTGGCAAGGCACTGGCCGTGTGTGTGTGTGTGTGTGTGTGTGTGTGTGTGTGTCCCCGTCCTAAGTATTTAAGTGTGCTTTGGGACCTGGCAGGTAGATGACAATGGACCAACAACTCAGTTAAAAGGAAGAAGACCTCAATCTAAAAGACCCCTTCCTAGTACCAAAAAAGGAGGAGAATGTCTGGGAAATAGCAGACAGTAAAAGATTCCAAGGAGCAGGGTACAAGATACAGCTATTAAAAGGTGGCAACAGCAAAGCCACAAAGATCTCAGAGACCAGGGGCCAGGCGGTGAGAAGAGGTAAACGTAAGACATTTGGAATAGCCAAATACGTTGTAGAAAAACAGGCAAGAGTCCATGAGTTATCGCCTGGATTCGATTTTCATAATGAAATATTTTTCCTTGAAATAAAGTCTGTTTGTCAGAGGAGCTTCCTCATCAGCACTCCCTCGGGGCGGTTCTGGGAGACTGGGCACAAAATCTCTAAGAAACCAAACCAGTTCTCTAGCCTGTCCTGTGAAGCCTCGGGGGAGCTTTCACCCTCCAACCCCAGGTCTGCAGTCTTTCCTTTCGAAATCTCCCGAAGCTCAGAAATGGGACTGTGAAACAGGCCCTCTGGGTAGCTCAGGGCCACAGCTGGAGAGTCTCCGTGTCGCCGGAGCCCCTCACCCCCAAGGAGGAAGCCCGGTGGCTCTGGTGGAGCTATTGGATGGAAAGTCGGAGAGGCGAATTTCCAGAGAGAATTTCCCCAGAGTGGTGTCCCCTAATGCAAACCAGCTCGCCTGGGGGCCAGTTTGGAAATGCTGGCAAGTCTGTTTCTCTGCTGGAGGCGCTGCTTCGATTCCGGACCGAGCCGCGCGGGGTAGTTTTCTTTTGCCTTCCCCGGTTTGCCAGAGGGCACTTGCCGGCCTCACTGCTACCGCAGATCTGCACACCCTTGCAGATTTCAGCCACAGCCTTGGCCATTGGATCCCGGGGAGGGTGCGGGGCGGGCAGGCGCTCCTGCAGTGTCTGAATTTCTTACATAAACACAGCGCGCTGGGCGAGCGAGCGTCCCTGCAGCGACAGCTGGGCACTGGGCACTGTGCAGTCTGCCCCAGCTCTGAGCCGCAGACTCCCCCTCTCGCCCGAATGGAGCATTCCAAATTGGTTGTGAATGGAGGGCGGGGCTCACTTGCAGACTTTTTCAATGAATAACCAGACCCCATTGTGCAGCCTGTGGAAAAACAACCGACTCGAACAACACTGGGACTGTTGGAAATGTGCTTGTGATTGGCAGCTTGGAGAGCCTCCAAAATTAGTTTCCTTTGGCTTCCCTGCTGCTCACTGTTCTCCAAGCCTGGGCTTAATGGGGGTTTAAATTTTCTTTTAAGTGCTGTTTTTAACCCCCAAGCTGCCGGGCTGAGGGCCTGAGTCTATGGAGCTGGGCTGCGCTGGCCCGGGAGGGTCTGAGTCTGCCCCCCGCCCCGCATTGCCTCCCATTTAAACTGTAGCCTTCTAAAGAGCGCGGTAATAGAGCGGAGGGTGGTGGAGCTTCCCCTGGGAAGAAGTGTTGAGACTTGATCTGAGGATATTATCTTTTTATCTCCTTCCCTGGGGTTGTGGCTTTCACTCCCTATTGAAGATTCCTCCCTCCCGCCCGCCGCTCTTTGGTTCCCGCCGCAGCAGATAGTTCTTGCTTAGACTTCAACGCAGAGGCGACAGAGCTGTAATTTCTTTGCTCCTTGGCCTTGGAGAACCTTCCTATGGCTATGGCCAGTCCTTCCCTGGGCACACAGATCACGCGCTGTGCCTCCCAAAAGGAGTGTCTCAGGTCATTCCCCCCAAAAAACCCAGCCTCGGAGCAACCCCAGAATCACACCGAGTCCTGAGCACTGGACCCAGGCCAGGTTCCAGGGGCACACACGCTTCGGCAGCACCCAGCCTTTTCATCGTCCTCTGCCATCCAGCTGGCAGATACCTCTGAAGGACTAATGCACAGCCCAGGCTGTGTAACAAACATGCCCGGGATCCTCAGTTCAGAAGCAAAACAAAACTCAACAGTAAGGATATAATAGTTTCCTCAGGATTGCAAAGCGCTTTTCTGGACCCTTTATCCTCCCAGCCACAATAAGGCCGTTTGCCCTTGTGTTTCTCTGTGAGGGTTTTTCCCTCCTGAAATATTTCCCTTGCTGTAAATTGGTCTTGCAAGCTTGCCTTTCCTTCCCTAAAAGAAAAAAAAAGCCCAGGCAGCTTGTCCTTTGTGAGAGTTTGAAACCTGTCAGGAGGTGACCCCAGATACCAGCTGGGCAGGAGGGTGCTGGTAGGCGCTCCGCGAGCAAGCGGGCAGGCGGGCAGGACTTCAGCTTGTGTAAACACTTTTCAGCTGAGTGCCCGCGCATGCTTTGTAAGGACCTGAAAGAGCTCTGCCTGAGGGTCTTTTGTGCCTTCTCAGAAAGTAGACTAGAACTGGAGACGGGTGTCTCTTGCACACGGGTACTCCAGTGAAGACCAGGCCCTGGTCCAAGTTTTCTAATCTGAATTTTAATAGAAACGAGTGGAGGTAACTGGGGTGCCGAGAGATCTCTTGAGTCAGACATTTTCTGCTCCTCCTTAGTCCCCTTTTCATTCCTTTCCTTCCCATCAGCTGTAGAATTTTATTTCTTGGGGAACACAGGAAAGACAGCAGAAGCTTTTGGCATATTCTGTGTCTGACAAATATTAAATGCCCTCCCTGCTTCCCAGTTTTCGCTCCTGTTGAAACAAGGAGCAGTTTTTCTTAGGTTCCAAGTTTCTGCAAAAGCAGAGAAGCTCTGTGGAGTTTTTTCTGACTTCTCAGCCCTAGCTCCCTGCCCTGCACTCTACTCAGGGGCTGGCATAACCTGCTTTGTTATGTTCTCTTCCCACCCATCTCTGGGCAGGCTGACTCGAGCTTCCTGCCTGGTAGAGCAGTAATTCTCTGAAGGGTCCCAAACTCTGGGCTCTGTGACTCTTCTGGCTGACTTTCGCTTTTTTTTATTTTTTTTTATTTTGAGACAGGGTCTCGCTTTGTAGTTCAGGCTGGCCCTGAGCTCACTATGTAGCCCAGGCAAGCCTCAAACTCAGCAGTCCTCCTGCCTCTGCCTCCTGAGTGCTGGGATTACTATTATTATTGTATGTGGTTACCAGGGATCAAACCAGGGACCTTGTGCTTGCTAGGCAGGTACTAGAACCACTGAGCTAAATCTCTGATCTACCTCGCCTATTTTTCATTGACAGTTTCCTCTTTGGGATGCGTGTTTCAGCCACATGTTCCTCTTGCCTACATACCCCGAGCAGTTATACTGTGCTTTGCAGTAAAACTACACGGGCTGAAACTGAGGCCCACCTTGGACATCCTGACACCCACTGGGTGGCTGCTTGGTGACTGCTAGACCAAAGGGAATGGTTGTGGGGGAAAAGCCAGTTTCCTGGGGTTTGGTTTCTCTCTCTGGTTTTAAGGATGAAAACAAGACTTAAATAACATTTCCCTTTTAATGCTAGTTTACATGAGAATTGTATAAATTGGAAGTAGATTACAGAAGGGATAGTAAAGCCCTAGTTTAATTCTGCACTTTTCCCCCTTTCACAAAAAATGGCCAGGATCCTTTGTCTTGGCTCTTGACCCACAACCCCCTGTGGGTGTCTCGAGGGTAGTTGAGTGAGGCCTCAGCAGAAGAAGCCACACACTGGGAAGAAAAGGGCTGTCTGTGGCCCTTAAGTGTTGAGGAATGCTAGTTGTCTATCATATTGAACAGTAAAATGGTCTGAATAATGTTCAGATCCTCCCTTTGATGTTACCTGGCCAGTTAATTTTTACACTGCTACTCTCTTGGGTGTGAAAGTAACCAACATCCCATTGGGGCCCACTGTGGCCCAGCCCCTGGCAGTCGAAGGAAGTGGCGGTCTTGCACTGGGAGCCAGGGGACCTCGTATTTTTTCTTGGCTTTCCTTGGACTCAGCGCTGTACGTGAAGATGAGTCTCCCTCTGCTATTACATGCTTTCTTTGATTTCTTTGTGGCCCACGAGTTCTGGGATGTGACACTCTTACTCAGAATCCTCACTCTGGACAAAAATACTTTTTTATGGAAGAACCTCCTGTCTATCTAAATGGGAGTCCCTAACTCAATCAGACTTGGTCCCGTTCTTTTCTAAGCTCTAAATTTCAAAGTCAAGACCTCCAAGTTCCTATTTTTAGGTTCTGAAGCAACAGCCCTGAACTGTTGAGTTAAATGTGTCCTTTGAAGAAAAAGAAAAGGGACTGACTGTACAAATCCAAGCTGTTTCGAGAATAATGTGAAAGCGTGGAAAGAGTATGAACCTGTAGTAAATCTGAAACTAGTTAATATAGGTAAAAAAAAATTGCCTCTGGGGCCAGAGATTTAGCTCAGTGGTTCCAGCGCCTGCCTCACAAGCGCAAGGTCCTGAGTTCGATCCCCGGTCACCACATAGAATGCTGGGCGTGGTGGCTCACGCCTATAATCCCCGGCACTCGGGAGGCAGAGGCAGGAGGACTGCTGAGTTTGAGGCTTGCCTGGGCTACATAGTGAGGTCAGGGCCAGCCTGAACTACAAAGCAAGACCCTGTCTCCAAAAAAAAAAAAAAAAAAATTGCCTCTGACCCCACTGCCGTTCCATTTTCTTCCTTAGGTTCATAAGCTTTCTGTTTAGAAAAAACTATTTAAAAGGTGCAGTATTTTACTCACAATAAATCAGGACATTATTGACTGAGTAGATTTGTCTGAGTAGACTTACTTCCATGATCACTTCTTTTTTTGTGTAGGAGAGAGGGAGCAAACTAAAGAACTTTCTTTTTTAGCCAGGCTTAGAATACGATCCTTTCAGAATCAAATGTGTCGTTTCAGTACAGCTAGAGGACTAAGCCACTGTGCCATAATCCACTTTGCAACCAGGCCTCCTAGTTAATGGCTAAAGATAGGACTTGCCAGGTTTTCTACCCTGGCAAACTTGGCAGTGAACCACAAGTCACCCTTGTGACTTTTTTGTCCAGAGACCTGTAGCAGGCTACCGTGCGTCTCCCAGTGCACAGCCTGTCAACCTGAGCTCTTGCTTGGGTCCTCTCAGTCTTTGGAAGGCAGAAGTGGCTTCCAGTCTCATGCAGCAGGTGAGACAACTTCAAGGACACTGGCCTACCATCTGTGCCACTGGGCTGTCTTTTAGAACCTCTGTCCTCCTTCACCTGGACCACATTTGTTCTCTGGAAGGGAAATAAAGAAAGGAGCCTGAATTCCCCCAGAAGTTTGGAGTCACCTTTTTTTTTTCTGAGACAGGGTCTCGCTTTGTAGTTCAGGCTGGCCCTGAGCTCACTATGTAGCCCCAGCAAGCCTCAAACTCACAGCAATCCTCCTGCCTCTGCCTCCTGAGTGCTGGGATTACAGGTGTGAGTCACCATGCCCGGCATTTATCTTTTTTGGTCACCTCCATATTTTCACTGGCTAGTCTGAGTGGTAGTGTCCTACCAGTTGGGTTACAGTTTGACATCATGCATGGTGTTCCATGATGATTCCTTTTTCTTGGAAAAAGGCAAAATTTAGTTTTGTCTTCTGAGTTGGTGATTTGGTTGGGAGATTTCATGGACTTCTGCCAGCCGCTGCCGTCCAGGAGATTAGGGAGAGGAACACAGAAATTTCTTGATGGATGTTGTAACCATTGAGCACAGCTAGAGGAAGTGAACTTCCAAACCACCTTCCCTTCTCCCTTGTTACATAAAGTCAGTTGAGGAAATAAACATAATGAAGATAATGCCTTTTGTTGAGTCAGTCCCTGTCCCTAAATACCCTCCAGGGCGTGTACAGCACCTTGGTCTTTTTTTCTCCTTTGACCTCACCCACAAACGCTTTGCTCTAGGGTCTAATAAAAGCTTGAGGCCTTTATATGTACAGTAGAATAGAACAGACTCGGACATACAGTTTTCATTCTTCAGGCCCAGGGTTCTCCATAGTTGAGTCCGCTTGCTTCTCACAGCCCAGGTTCCTCGGAGCAGGAACAGCATAAAATTCCCTAACACTGCTGCTGCACAAGGCAGACTGGCAGTACCCCACTCCAGAACTGGGGCGCACTCTGCAGCTCCTAGTCATCGGAGCACACTTCTGCCCAGACTCAGCGTTTCCTCCAAAGAAGCCATGTCCTCCAAGCCTGATACCTGGTTCATGGCACAACCTGGACCCCCCAAGCCCTTGTCGGCTCGAGTCCACAAGCAGCGATTTCAAGTTATCTGAGGTAAACAGGAAGACAGAGAGGCTTACCAAGTATGGCCTTCTGTGCTTAACCTTTTTCCAGTATCTATTCTCTTGTCAATTTTAAACCCAGGTGGAGGAAATTCTTTTAAGACCCTTAATTCCTGTATCCCAGGAAAAAATTCCATCCACTGCCTTTCAGATAGCCTCTTGGAAATATTTCAATACCTCTCTACTGATTCTGTTGTTCAGTTTTTTTCGAAAGCTCTTCTTCTGCCCCTTAATTTCTCCTGTACTCAGGGCCCCATGTTGTCCATGGCCATCGTCGTAATCTTCTCATCTTCCTGACAGATGTGTTCCTACCACCCCATTAGGAATTTCAACTCAGTTCTCCACGCTGTTTTTCAAACAAGGTGTCTACCATTTTTTTCAATAGTTTACCAGAAGAGTTCTAAGAAAAATCCCAACAAACTCCCCAAAGTCTTGGGCTTTGACTTTGAACACCTGGTAGGACCTTGTCTGCCTGTGGGCGCATGAGAGATGTCCTCACCTGGAGCGACTCCTTTGTTCCTGTGTGTTTTCATGAGGGTTTGTGAAGACCTCAATAACAGGAGCCTCTATCTTAGGTTGGTCCCATCTGGTATCACTATAACCCTAACTGTCGCATCTGTCTTTTCCCGTAAGTTCAAAGCCATTTTCCTTTGAGCCAGTGATATTATCCAAGTTGCTAAGTCTAAATCCTGACAGTAGAGTGTTTTTATTGCCCACACACCGATTCCTGAAGCCTCTTCTGCTGACTGTTGAGAGTTTTTTTTCCCTCTGCATAGGAGAAATCTGATTCCTGGAGCCCAGTGTTCCAGGAACTAGCTTTATCAGTTTCTAATTTGGTTCTGTTATTTATTGGACAGAAGATAATATTGGTCGTATAGGAAGGCCTTCTATATCATTCACTGATGGTTTTTGTTCCCTCCATTAATCCTCCATCCTGGGACCCTGACATTTACCACCAGAGCAGTTAGTCCTTTGATCCTCATTGAATGACAAAACAAGTAGGCAAAAGTAACCTTGAGTTATCTGCACTGTAGCTCCCTCCCACCATGATTAAGCATCAGTCTCAAATCCTGAATACTGTAGCTCTGCTAATCCTGAAGCTATGTTTCCCTGTACACGCTGATAGCCAAATTCTGGTCTGGACCAGAAACTTTGTTTTCTTCATGTAGAACTTTGTCCTGGTCAAATGTAGCTGTTCTTGCAGTTTGAGATAAAAGACTTGAGCCCGCCTTGCTGTGTCAGCCTCTGTGAGTGGTGTGACCCCATAGCTTCAGGCCTTGCCAGCCTGCACAGAACGGTGCTGGCTGCCCTGTGCTCTTGGAGCCTAGAGAAGACATCTACTGAATGGCCCAGCTGTTCTGATCATGTCCCTACACCCGCAAGAAAGCTTTCATGGTCTAGGGTTAAATATGTTTGTGTTCTTGTGATTTGTCCGCGATACATATATGGAACTACTGGTAGGTATTACTTCGGTCGATCGTTTTGGGTTTGTGTAATTGCTCTTTTTACCCAGGCACTGTGGAGATGCAGGTGGCAGGGAATAGTCCCCAGTGGCAGCCTGTGTTTCGCTTGCTCTCTTGGGTGTTGTCCTCATCCTTTCTAAGTGGGCCAAGGCCAACAAAATACTTGAGAACCACAGGTTTAGATGTTAGGTTCGGACCAACATTCATCCTTTTGTCAATTTAGACTCCTGGGGCTGTATTATCCTTCCAAGAGTGGCTTTCTTTATGAGTTCGAAGTTCTTAACACTTCTGTTTCTGACATGTTAGTCAAGCGTAAGATAGAGGACTTTTTTCTCAAAAGTTTTTTTCTATTTCTTAGAGGAAATATCTTTCTTATGAATTTATTTTTAAAATAGATTGCTATGTTTGCTTCATTGCTCTCGTATACTTTTTCTTCCTGATCCATTTTGAAAGAAAGCTGCAGAGTTTATATTTCACTCCCATTTGCTCTATCATGCATCTCTGGAAATTGACAGTCTTTTCTGTAGCCTAAAAAAGGGGCAAACTTTATTCAGTAATTTTCAGAAATCTCCGTTTGTCCCCAGATGTCTTTATATCTGGTGTTGGTATTGCTTTTGATCTACACTGAATTAAGAATTGCACGCTGAATTTCTTTTTACACCTTATTTATCTTTGATCAGTAATATTCTTGCCTGTTTTCCCTGTAACCATGACCTTCTTCTGAAGAGTCCTGGCCAGTCACTGACTTTTTTTTTTTTTTTTTTTTTTTGAGACAGGATCATGCTTTGTAGTGAACTGGCTGGCCCTGAGCTCACTATGTAGCCCAGGCAAGCCTGGAATTCAGCAATCCTCCTGCCTCTGCCTTCTGAGTGCTGGAATTACAGGTGTGAATCACCAAACCCAGCACTGTGGTGTTTGGTACTGATTGCTGGGTGGGCATGAGTCACCACGCCGCTATTGTTCGAGCTCTTAGGACCTTTGGTTTGCTAGGCAGGCGCTGGAACCACTGAGCTAAATTCCAGCCCAGTTACTGACCTTTTAAGTGTACGTTTTTAAATATATATAGAAATTCTGGGGCCCGGGATTTAGCTCAGTGGTTGTGGCCTCTGCCTGGCAAGCGCAAGGTCCCAAGTTCGATCCCTGGCACCACATACCACAATGCTGGGCATGGTGGCTCA
>PVIC010039460.1:0-17137 GCA_004025085.1 Thryonomys swinderianus
GGCGTTTAACTCAGAGGAGAATGAACCCCCTCCCAGGCAGAACACCTGGCCTTGCCCGTTTCACCTGTTGGGTCCCTGCTGAGATAGTCGGTGGAGCTGCAGCTCCCAGGTAGGCTGCTCATAGACGGCCTACGCTCACCCTGCACCATTCTGTCTGCATCCGTCCAGCTGGACCATTGCATCCAGCCCGCCGTCATCACCAAGGACGTGTGCATGGTCTTCTATTCCCGGGACGCCAAGATCTCGCCACCTCGCTCTCTGCGCAGCCTCTTCGGCAGTGGCTATTCAAAGTTACCAGACTCGTAAGTTTCTGAGACAAGTTTCCCTCCCATCCCTTAGTGCCATGTAACAGAATCCCGCCTTGCTGTTCAATTACTGTGCAGTTCACAAAGCACTTGGAAAATGAGTGCAGGGCCTAGAACACAGGCATTAAGATGTTGGTGAGTACGTGGGGTAATGCAGGAAGAAAAAGTATTACATTGGGAATACTTCCAAAACACTTAGAGGGACTTGAGAATAAAAAACTGAGCTGGGCATGGTATCTCATAATCCCACCACTTGGGAGGCAAAGGCAGGAGGATTGCTGTGAGTTCTAGGCTTACCTGGGCTACATAGTGAGCTCAGGGCCAGCCTGAACTACAAAACAAGACCCTGTCTCAAAAAAAAAAAAGGCCAGGGATTTGGCTCAGAGGTTCCAGTGCCTGCCTTACAAACAAGTCACGAGTTCAATCCCTGGTTCTATGAAAAAAAAAAAACACCCAGGAAAATGTTCTAGTTGACCATCCTGTTACCCATCCTATGGAAACAGCAATGGTCAGAAGATTGAGAAGCAAGCTCCTGCCCAAAAAGACCTACTGCTTAAATCAAGTAGAAAAGGGACAGTTCGACCAGACCACACAGGATTTCCTGTTGGGTACAACAGAATTACACACCTATTTTACTTTATTTTCAAACAGGAATCGAGTCACTGGGATTTATGAACTCAGTTTATGCAAAATGGCAGACACAGGTAGTCCAGGTAAGTCCTTGTGGGGCCTGGAGGTGACACTTATCTTGGCATGTGTTTTAAGTAGATTACAAAATATTGTAATCTACCCATGTGAGCCAAAAATAAAATCTTTTAGACCTCATGTGTATTTTTTACAAACCCCTTTTGTGGCAATTTGGTAAAACTGCAGCATTGTTTATGGTTGTAAGAATTGTGTCAGCCAGGAGGAGTGGCTCATGTCTGTAATCCCAGCACTCCGGAGGCAGAGACAGGAGGATTGTTGAGTTCAAAGCTGGCCTGGGCTACATAGTGAGCTCAGGGTCAGCCTGAACTACAAAGCAAGACCCTGTCTCAAAAAAAAAAAAAAGTGTCAAACACAGTGTTGCTGGGCTATGATATAGTGCTTAAAATCTAAGCAAAGTAGAATGAGTTTGGCTTGGCAAGCTCCCCCACCTCCCTCCCATCTCAGCCTGGAGTCCACTGGGCAGTAAAGTGCTGCTGGGCAGCTGCACAGCTTCCCTGGGGACAGTCGCCCTGCGGCAGACCTCCTGACTAGTGCTCAGTCCCAGGAGCCATGAATAGCAGAACAAGAAAGCCGAGCTCTTTGCCCCTACTTAGGGCTGCAGAGCCAGAGGCTCGAAGGATGGGCGAACAGCCCCTCCCAGCTCCCCCAGGTAACACGTGACGTCCATCCATCTGGACATCACAGTGGCACTGGTGCACCACACAAATTCCCAAGGGGTTGTAGGCACCTCATCATGGGTTTGGTAAAAAAACATTGGGTTAATGCTTTACTTTTATTCACTTATTTATTTGTGAGCCCAGGGCCTCTGGGAGGTAAGCAGGCCCCCTACCTCAGAGCCACACCCAGCCCATCAGCCTGGTGGGATTAAGTCAGGGCCCACAGAGGAGATGGAGATAAAGATTTGGAGTCTGACCCAAGTCTCAATAGTAGCTAATTTTGTTTTGTTTTGTTTTGGTTTTGTTTTTGTTTTGTTTGTTTGTTTTTTGCTTTTTGAGACAGGGTCTCGCTTTGTAGTTCAGGCTGGCCCTGAGCTCACTATGGTGCCCAGGCAAGCCGCAGCGAACTCAGCAATCCTCCTGTCTCTGCCTCCCAATGTTTTGTTTTGTTTTTGAGACAGGGTCTCACTTTGTAGTTCAGGTTGGCCCTGAGCTCACTATGTAGCTCAGCCAAGCCTCGAACTCAGCTATCCTCCTGCCTCTGCCTCCTAAGTGCTGGGATTACAGGTGTGAGCCACCATGCCCAGCACTGTGGTATGTGGTATTGATTGCTGGTGGGCGTGAGTCACCATGCCCAGCACTGTATGTGGTTACCGGATCTAATTCAGGACCTTGCACTTGCGAGGCAGGCGCCAGAACCACTGAGCTAAATCTCCAGCCCCAATAGTAGCTAATTTTAGTCTCAGTAGTGCATAGTTGTGTGTGTGTGTTGGGGGGGGTCATATTTTTTGAGTGGTCTGGGCTTCAATTGGTGATCTTCTGGCCTCCACCTCCACAGTGCTAGGATTACAGGTGTGTGCCATCATCCCTCACGCTCCATGTAATTTTTGTGGAATTTTAAAATTAACATAAATTCATTTATGTTAATTCATTTAAATTCATTTAGGTTTTGTTTGTTTGTTTGTTTCTTTTTTTTTTTTTGGAGACAGGGTCTCACTTTGTAGTTCAGGCCAGCCCTCAGCTCACTATGTAGACCAGGCAAGCCTCAAACTAGCAATCCTGGCCTCTTCCTCCTGAGTGCTGGGATTACAGGCGTGAGTCACCACACCCAGCATTGTGGTATGCAGTACTGATTGCTCATGGTATTTTTGTATGTGGTTACCAGGGATCGAACCAGGGACCTTGTGTTTGCTAGGCAGGTGCTGGAACCACTGAGCTAAATCTCCAGCTTTTCTTTACTTTTTTAAAACCAATACAACATTAAAAAAAATAAATGGGAAATGATGAGGACTAAAACCGTCTGCCATTTACCTACCCTACCCTACTAAATACGTGTGTACACACAGCCCTTCTGCTATTCTTGTAGAGGGATATTTTTCAGTATTTGGAATCACAGTGCACAGACTCTTTGCTATCTGCATATTTACATGTCTTAGTACCATTAGCATTTTCTCAAGTTGTGGTTCAGTCTGAGGGCACACAGCTATGATTCTAGCACTCAGGAGGTTGAAGCAGGAGATTCCAAGTTGAAGGCTAACCTGGGAAACTCGATAAGTAGGTCAACCCAGATGACAGGGGCGACCCTGTGCCAAGGAAGAGCACAAGGGCTATGGGTGTCACTCAGTGGTGGAGACTCACCTAACACCATAGGCCCTGGATTTCATGCCAGCACCACATGAGAAAAAAATGTGGATTTTTTTTTTTTTTTTTTTTTAAGACAGGGTCTTGCTTTGTAGTTCAGGCTGGCTCTGAGCTCACTATGGAGCCCAGGCAAGCCTCAAACTCAGCAATCCTTCTGCCTCTGCCTCCTGAGTGCTGGGATTATAGGCATGAGCCACCACACCCGGCATTGTGGTATGTGGTATTGATGGTTGGTGGGCGTGAGTCTCCACGTCCAGCATTGTATGTGGTTACTGGGGATTGACCTCAGGACCTTGCGCTTGCGAGGCAGGCACTGGAACCACTGAGCTAACCCTCCAGCCCAAAAATATGGATCTTTATTAATAAGTGAAATCTCATGGATCTTGAGTAAAATTTAATTTGCTACATGGAAGACTTAGTAATCCCTTTTGACCTACAACTGGAATTGAATCTTCTTGTGAGGAAAGCTGGTGAACTCTCTTGTGCCAGGCATGCAGAGGAGACGGAGGAAAGTGCTAGACACCTCAGTGGCCTATGTGCGTGGGGAGGAGAACCTGGCCGGCTGGCGGCCCCGCGGGGACAGCCTCATCCTGGAGCACCAGTGGGAGCTGGACAAGCTGGAGCTGCTACACGAGGTGTGTGGAGCCCCCTCCCTCCCCTGTCCAAGCTCAAAGTGTCAGACACCTTCCTCCCTGGGACAGTGCCAGACTTGGCAGGAGGGGGCTTATTGGGCTCACACTTTAGCCCATGGTCCACTGGCTCCAAGGCCAGAAGGGGAGATGGGGCCTGGGAGTGGAGTAGGAAGTGGGGAGGAAAAGGAGGATCCTGCAGAGAGACTGAGCCTTCCAGGCTTCGGCCCCAGTAAACCCACCTTTACCAGCCAGACCCTGCCTCCTCTCAGCAGGTTATTTCAAGCCCACAGTATCCAATCACGTGAGGCTAGGAGCATCCAGATTTAAACAGGAACACAGGGCTTTTCAGCTCTCTGTGAAGAGGGAGGGATAATACTTTGCTACTTTGGATCTGGACAAGCCAATAGTCAGGCGTGGTGGCTCATGCCTGTTATCCCACTATTTGGGAGGCTGATACAGGAGCATCACCAATTTAGGGGCCAATTTAGACTACATAGTGAGTTGAAGGGAAGCCTGAACTGTATAGTGAAACCTTGAATCTAAAAACAAAAAAAGATCTGTATAAGCTTTGTCTTTGCTAAGGCAATAGTGTTACCTTCCCAGGTGGAGAAAACTCGCCACTTCCTGCTACTGCGTGAGAGACTTGGTGACAGCATCCCCAAATCCCTGAGTGACTCATTGTCCCCCAGCCTAAGCAGTGGGACCCTCAGCACCTCCACCAGCATCTCCTCTCAGATCTCAACCACCACCTTCGAAAGCGCCGTCACCCCCAGCGAGAGCAGTGGCTATGACTCAGCAGACATCGAGAGCCTGGTGGATCGTGAGAAAGAGCTGGCTACCAAGGTGGGGCCAGCTAGTGTCTATCTGGCACAGTTAGGCCTTCTTCCGGGGCCGCTGACTCAAGGCCTGTGCACACAGAATGTAGACGTAAACATAGCTGAGTCCCGCCCTGAGTTTGAGTCTAGGGTCAGAGAGCTATGCCTCTCAGGAGGGACCCCACATGGGAAAGGGACAGGCCATGCAGCAGGGCCCTGTTGACGCTGAAGAGTTTCCAGCACCCTGGGGGAGTGATGCAGTGATTTTTCTCTTCATTTTGTGGTACTGAAGATCAGGCCCATGGTCTTCACACTGAGCTGTGGTTTTTGTTTTTGTTTGTGTTTTTTTAATTCCAGTACTTGGGATCGAGCTCAGGATTTTGCACTTGCCAGGCAGGCACAGTGCCATTGAGCTACATCCCCGGCCCTGAGCTATGTTTTTTGAGATAGGCTCTTACTAAGTCACTAAATTGCCCAGGTCGAGCTCAAACTTGCAGACTGCCTGCCTCAGTGTCGTAGAGTGCCACTATGTCGGGCTGGAAATATTTTAAGCAGTATTTGTCTTAGAAAAATTTCCCTGACAAAGGTAAAGAGGGTGGGTTTGTGAGGAGGAGAGTGATCCAGTGGGAAATGGTGAAGGTTGTTAGCAAGGATGAAGAGAACAGGGCATCTAGGTGTGGAGGGAGGGTCGTTGTCAGGAACACCCCTGGGACAGCTGCCGGCCAGTTAGCCAGCATATGGACAAGAGAGGACTTTCGTGTGTTCTTAACTTGATAGTCTTGTAGTTTGTGGGACTGGGGACCAAACCCAGGACTTCACATGTTATCCAATGCTCTGTCCCTGAGCTATGTGCCCAGCTCTTTCCTATTGAGACAGGGTCTCGCTAGCATGTCCAGGCTGGCCTTGAACCCGATGTCCTCCTGCTTCAGTCCCCAAATACAGCAGCTGGGATCACAGGCCTGTGCCCCTGTGTGCAGTTGTGCCACTGATGTACCCATCCATTTACACAGTCCCTCCTCTTCCTTCTCCAGTGCCTACAGCTGCTCACCCACACTTTCAACCGGGAGTTCAGCCAGGTGCACGGCAGCATCAGTGATTGCAAGGTGAGTGCAGCCCTTGTGTCACCCTGTACATGACACTTTCTCTCCAGCAGCTGGGGTTCTGTGCCCTTCACTATGGGGCTTTTGGTTGGCCTGAGCCAGGCACAGAACTGGGTGGAGACATGCCACACTGCTCTTGTGTTTACTCCCACTTTTCAGGGCCAGCACAGACTCTAGGGGCAGACATGAGGTGGGGACTCTGGCTCTTCCCTGAGCTTCCCAAGGAGGAGGAAGAGGATGAGGGGGAGGAAGATGTTCTATAGGGCAGTGTGTGGGGGAGAGAGAGACAGAGAGGGAGAAAGGGGAGGCAGAGGGTGTGAGAGACCTCAGGCTCTTGGCCGCACCAAGCTCAGTCCCTGTGAGAACTGTTAAGCCCTGGCCTCGTCAGCCATTCTCTGCAGTCTCCTCAGACACTCCTGGCCCTGCCTGCCTGCTGCCTGTATTTCCTGATTTTCTCTCCAAGATCGCCCTGGAGTGAAACACCCCCTCAGCAAGCTGGGGCTCCTCAAAACTGCACTGTTCCTCTCTGTAACACCTATTACTGCCTGGTACTTTCTGAAGTATTTATTATTTGCCTTCTCCGCTCAAATGTAAGCCTCAGGAGGGCCAGAGGGTTAGCTCAGTGGTTCCGGCGCCTGCCTCACAAGCGCAAGGTCCTGAGTTCGATCCCGGGTAACCATATATAATGCTGGGCGTGGAGACACGCCCACCAACAATCAACACCGCATACTACAATGCTGGACATGGTGGCTCACGCCTGTAATCCCAGCACTCGGGAGGCAGAGACAGGAGGATTGCTGAGTTCGCGGCAGCTTGCCTGGGCACCATAGTGAGCTCAGGGCCAGCCTGAACTACAAAGCGAGACCCTGTCTCAAAAGCAAAAAAAAAAAAAAAAATGTAAGCCTCAGGAGAGCAAGCCATTTGTCCTCTTCTTAGAGCAAGGTCTGGCGCATGACTGGTGCTCAGTACAAATGTGCATAAGTTTACTTACTGCCAAAAGGCAGCAGCAATGTAAGAAGTCAGGCTTGCCTCTTTTCCTAATTTTAATTTTTATTAGTACATATTTGAATGCTTACATTCATTACAAGAAGATGGTACATGTCCATAACATCTTAATGCCCCGTTTGTAAATGCTTATATAGGTATATATGTATATATATATAGATCTTTTTTTGGCTATACTGGGGATTGAACCCAGGGCCTTTGCTCTAGGCTACGTCCCCAGCCCTAGTTTTATTTTTCATTTGGAGATAAAGTCTCACTTAGTTGCCCAGGCAGGGCTCAAGTCTGTGATTCCCCCAGAGTGTTATAGTAACAGGTGTGTAATGTGCTCAGCCAACAGTCATTCTGTACTTGGGCTGTTGGCTTGGTTTCTTTTGTTTTTATTTTGTTCTATTGTGTATTTTGGTTTTTTGAAACACAGCCTCACCATGTAGTTCAGGAAGGCCTTGAACTCACTATGTCACTCATGCTGGCCTCTCACTTGGAGTGATCCTCCTGCCTGAGACTCCTGAGTGCTGATTACAAGTGTGCACCACCATGCCCTGCTTTAGTTTTGTCTCTTCTCTTTTCTTTTTTTAGATTTGTTTCTTAAAACAAGTCTTGCCTGTAATGTAAAGTGACCTTGAATCTACTGTGTACCTCTTGTTGGCCTTAAACTTGTGAACCTCCTGCCTCATCCTCCCATGTACTGGGATTGCATGTGTGGCCCCACAGCCAGCTGTGGTTTTCATGCACAAGCATGCAGCCAGCTGCTGAGAGGAGCTGCTACTGTCCAAGCCCCCTATGGCCATGCAGCCTTTCGCTGCTGCATATCACAGCCTGTGTTCCTTCTGCTTCCAGTTGTCTGACATCTCTCCGATCGGACGCGACCCCTCCATGTCCAGTTTCAGCAGTGCCACCCTGACCCCATCCTCCACGTGCCCCTCTCTGGTCGACTCCAGGAGCAACTCTGTGGATCAGAAGTAAGTTCAGTTTCAGGGAGGAACTGGTGTGGAGACAATGGGAAAGGATAGCATCCCCAGCACTGGTGCTGGGTGAGGACTGCTGTCACCCAGGTAGCTGCAGAGTGGCAAGACCTTGCACCAATTTGACTAAAAGAGGCTGTCAGCTGTAAGATACTACTTATATGTGTCCCAAAGAAAAAGCTAGTAAGATTCAATATGCTGTTAGTTACAAAGTGCATCCCCATTTAAAAAACTAGTAAAGTTGGGGCCAGAGGGTTAGCTCAGTGGTTCCGGCACCTGCCTTGTAAGCACAAGGACCTGAGTTCGATCCCCGGTAACTACATATAATGCTGGGCATGGAGACACGCCCACCAACAATCAACACCGCATACCACAATGCCGGACGTGGTGGCTCGCGCCTGTAATCCCAGCACTTGGGAGGCAGAGACAGGAGGATTGCTGAGTTCGTGGCGGCTTGCCTGGGCACCATAGTGAGCTCAGGGCCAGCCTGAACTACAACACGAGACCCTGTCTCAAAAAGCAAAAAAAAAAAAAACAAAAAAAAAAAACCTAGTAAAGTAGCTGAGCATGCTGGTTCATGCCTGTTATCCCAGGAGGACTGCTGCAAATTCAAGGCCAGCCTGGGCTACATAGTTCATGCCCTGCCTGCACTACAAAGTGAGACTGTCACAAAAAAAATAAGAAACCAAGCATGGAAAGATGGACTAGGCCACTCGACTCAAACACCTGCCACAGAATGGAGGACTTTGTTGTCCACGTGGCGAGGTGCTCAGTGCAGCTCTGCCTGCACAGCCGCTGGGAACCTGAGCTCTAGGCTGCCTTCTTTGGTACCATCACTAGGTGGACAATGGGAGGCCAGGGCCGCCAGCCAGTACGAAGCTCATACCGCACAGTGGCCACGCTCACCATGTCTTGTCCTGGAAATCTGAGTTAGTCTAGGAGTTTGAGGCCCTGACATTTCCCAGGTGAAGCTGTTTCTTTTCTTTTCTTTTTTTTCCTAGTTTTTTTTGTTTTGTTTTTGAGACAGACTCTCACTTTGTAGTTCAGGCTGGCCCTGAGCCCAGGCAAGCCTGGAACTCTGCAATCCTCCTGTCTCTGCCTCTGGAGTGCTGGGATTACAGATGTGAGCCACCACGCCCAGCACTGTGGTATGTGGTATTGATTGTTGGTGGGCGTGAGTCACCATGCCCAGCATTGTCTGTGGTTACCAGGGATGGAACTCAGGACCATTGCACTTGCGAGGCAGGCACTGGAACCTCTGAGCTAAATCTCCGGCCCTCCTAGTTTTTTTAAGATAGGATCTCACTTTGCAGGTCTGGCCCTGGCCCTGGCCCTGAACTCACTATATAGCCCAAGTTAGCCTCAAACTCACAGCAGTCCTCCTGCCTCTGCCTCCTGAGTGCTGGGCACTGTGATGTGTGGTTACTGGGGATCAAATTCAGGACCATGCACTTGCCAGGCAGACACTGGAATCACTGAGCTAGATCCCTGGCCCCTGTTGTCATTTTCAAGGAGGAGGAGAATGGAGTTAAGTTACTTCTCCACTGAGTCGTGGGGAGGCCATGTGTCCTTCACATGGATGCCTGACCTTCCTGAAACTCGTCATCCCCTCTGCTAACCTGGCGGCGGCATGCTGGGTATTTCGTTGAAAAACTATACAAGGTTTGCCATCACTGTTCCAACCTCTCTTTAAAGGACCCCAGAAGCAAATTCCCAGGCCTCCAGTCCCTGCACAGAGTTTGAACAGTTTCAGATCGTCCCAGCTGTGGAGACGCCTTATTTGGCCCGAGCAGGAAAACATGAATTTCTCAATCTTGTCCCAGACATTGAGGAAATCCGACCAGGGTAAGTGCCACATTGAACAGGGTGCTACACATGAATGTGCGGCCCTGGACAGTTCGCTTCTAGCTTCTCATGTGGCCTTGTCGTGAGCAGGGGCAGCATGCAGGCCAAGGCACCTGGCTGGGTTTGTCTCAGCCTGGCCCAGCATGGGCAGTGGCCCTCTTCACACTCTTGCCACTGCTGCTTGGACAGACAGGGACCCGGGCCAGACTGAGGCCTTTCCTATTTTGCTGAGTCCAGGACCTGCTGAGAGGACCCAAGTGGATGGCCCTCTGTGCATGACCGTTTTCTCTCTGTAAGAAACTAACTTCTCTTTTTCATACTGTCTTTGCAGCTCAGTGGTTTCTAAGAAAGGGTACCTGCATTTCAAGGAGCCACTTTCCAGCGGCTGGGCCAAGCATTTTGTCGTGGTCCGTCGCCCGTATGTCTTCATCTATAACAGCGACAAGGACCCCGTGGAGCGTGGCATCATTAACCTGTCCACAGCCCAGGTGGAATACAGTGAGGACCAGCAGGCTATGGTGAAGGTCAGTCCTGCCCTGTCTCACCTTCCGCCACTGTGTGCCGTCCCTTCCTATTTGGGGCTTCTCACATACCATGCTGTAGGTAATGCGGGGTGTGACCATCGCTCATTCCTAGAACTAACTCCCCTGTCTGCCTGTGTCTTCCAGACGCCCAACACCTTCGCTGTGTGCACAAAGCACCGCGGGGTCCTTCTGCAGGCTCTTAATGACAAGGACATGAACGACTGGTTATATGCCTTTAACCCCCTCCTCGCGGGCACAATACGGTAAGAGGTTGTTCCTGGGCCATCGGAGCATAAATGGGAAAGGAAGCACAGGGTGGCTTCTAAGTCCTGAGGCTGTGGGGTGTGGTGAGTCCTGGCCTCACCTGAGAGCTCATTAACCCACACTCTTTAGGGCACCCAGCCTGGACAATTTACCAAAACCCTGTCTCAAAAATAAATATGTGGGGCCCGAGGGTTAGCTCAGTGGTTCCGGCGCCTGCCTCGCAAGCGTAAGGACCTGAGTTCGATCCCCGGTTACCACATATAATGCTGGGCGTGGTGGCTCACACCTGTGATCCCAGCACTCGGGTGGCAGAGACAGGAGGATTGCTGAGTTCGCGGCGGCTTGCCTGGGCACCATGGTGAGCTCGGGGCCAGCCTGAGCTACAAAGCAAGACCCTGTCTCCAAAAAGCAAAAAATAAATAAATAAATAAATATGTGGGGCCGGAGGGTTAGCTCAGGGGTTCCGGCGCCAGCCTCACAAGCACAAGGACCTGAGTTCGATCCCCGGTAACCACATACAATGCTGGGCGTGGAGACACGCCCACCAACAATCAACACCGCATACCACAATGCCGGACATGGTGGCTCACACCTGTAATCCCAGCACTCGGGAGGCAGAGATAGGAGGATTGCTGAGTTTGCGGCGGCTTGCCTGGGCACCATAGTGAGCTCAGGGCCAGCCTGAACTATAAAGCGAGACCCTATCTCCAAAATAAAAAAAATAAAAAATAAAAATAAATAAATATGTGGAGCCGGGTGTGGTGGCTCATGCCTGTAATCCCAGCACTCAGGAAGCAGAGACAGGAGGATTATTGAGTTTGAGGCTTGCCTGGGCTACATAGTGAGCTCAGAGCCAGCCTGAACTACAAAGCGAGACCCTGTCTCAAATAAATAAGTAAGTAAGTAAGTAAGTGGAAAGGTCTAGGAATGTAGCCTCATGTAAGGCTTTGTCTTCAGTCCCTAAGGCCATCAAAAAAGAGAGAAATCTTTCTTTTCTGCTGTGAGCTGCTGAGGAGGACCAGTCACATTTGTAGCAGTTTGTCTCCTTTTTTTGCTCTCAAGATGCCTGCGGGTGGGCAGAGCACAGCCTGTGGTTCAGCCTCAGATTCTCAGAGGGGCCTGTGCCCTGGGTCCCTACAGTGAGGAAGCCAGGACCGCAGTGTCACTGTGTGGCACAGTGCAGAGACTGGAGTTCTGACTCTGTTCCTGTTTGCCCTACAGGTCAAAGCTGTCCCGGAGATGCCCTAGCCAGCCCAAGTTCTGAGCGGCTCTGCAAGCCTCTGGGCCTTGGAGAGATAAAGGAAGCTCACTCTCTTTGTGGTTCTTGACGGTTGCTTTTGTGTGTAACCCTGTGGCTTGAGTACTTTTCCCTCCTCGTCTGCACTTTTCTACTCTCCTGTCCCCATCTCCATAGCTCTGTCTTTTTCTTGTGCTGAGAATCGTGTTAGTAGCATGTGGCCTAACAAAAGGAAAACAGATTTTTAAAACTCAGAACAACCCACACATGCGCGCGCACACACACCAGTGAGGATGTCCACGGATTACTCCTTGGTGCACTTCGGCTTCCTTTTGTGTGACAGGTCCCCGTCGTGACCATTACTGGTGTCTGTCGTCTTTGGCTACCTGTCTGTCCTTCAGGGTAAATTTTTCTTTTTTTGCTGTGACATCACTTTAGTTTTTCTGGGGTGGCTTAGAGACCAAGGGAGAAGCTTCTGGCCTTGCTGGAACATGGGAAAGAAACTCACCTTTCCCCTACCGTCTCCCTGTGCCAGGCCCTGCGTTTCCATTGGGGAGAAGGTCACAGCGAGTTCAGACATGGGACAGTTACCTGCTGGGTCATATAGTTTCTGTAAGAGGTAGTTAATGGGGTTTTCATAGAGCAGAAGAGACAAGAGGCCCTAGTAGGCCCAAGACAGGAGCTGCTACTGGCTCCTGAAAACAGATGGACCCAGACAAGGACACGGGATGGGGCACTGGCTGTGGGGGAGGGGTCGGAGGACACTGGCCTCCTCACAACAGTATCCCCGTGAACCCCTTTTCTCTCTTCCCAAGGGAGCTGCTCTCAGCAGTCCCAGGTCTGTTCTGGTGAGGACAGTGGGACCATGTCATGCACACAGGAGCCACAAGGGGGAGTGTGTCATTCACTGGCTGGCGATGACCTGTGGTCCTTGCAGAGGTTGTGACGAGGGTGATACTCAGTTATACTGAGTAGTGGCTTAGTGTGGTTGCTCATTTCCGTTAAAGAAACCACTTTCCTGCATAAGCTTGGAGTCTCCCCTGTGTCCGGGGACTGTCTCCCGTCAGGCAGCCCCCCTGGGCTCATCAGAAAGCAGACAGGGCAGCCCATGCTCTCCAGACCCAGGGCTGAGCCAGGTCACCTTGCCCACAGCGGAAGGCAGCTGCCTGGGAGCCTTGCCCCATGGTTCTCTGTGGTTCTCTGCTCTGTCCCTCTTTTGTCACCTCCTCCATGTGGCACAGAGAAGCTGCCCACGAAGAAAAGAGACCTTGCTGCCACCAACATCTTTTCCTCTGCCAAACCAAGTCCTCTGGCTTCAAGACACCACAGCGGTGGAGCTCTTCTCCGGCTGCTGTGTGTTGCAGAGTGTCTTGGCTTGAGGGCAACCCTGGCCTACTGCAGGGGCTGTGTCCATGACTCGGGTCCTCTCATACCACCTTGCCCCTGCTCACCTGTCCCCACTGCCTTCCTGCTCTGGAGGACCAAGGGCTACTGGCCACTAGCAGGGACAGGGTGGGCTGCACCTGCTAGGGGTTCTGCACCCCCCCAGAGCCGCCCCTAGGACCCCAGCTCTTGCCCCCAGCGGAGTGTACTCTGCACTAGCACTGGCCTGATGTGATGAGGAAAAGGCACCGTGGACCTGTGTGAAGAAAGCAAGAGTCCAGTTGGGTTTCGATCAAAAAGTGAGCAACCAAACCCTGGTGGATTTTATCTTTCTCCACTGAAAATACAGGACACTAACTATAATGTCCTTTGATTTCTAAGTGTACATGAGGTTCTTATTGTAGCCAGCAGTCTCTGCTCGCTAGCAGAAGAGATAGGCCCTTCTGGGACAGGCAGACCAGCAGGCTTTGCCTGTGGACAGCCTCCTGGGCTGGAACGAAATCTGAATCTGATTTCAGGGAAACAAAGATGAAATTTGAGGGTCACTTACATCACTAATGTTGCTGCTGTTACAAAGTTGGACCGCAGGATCCATGACTGTCGTGCGGATTTGGGGAGCCGGAGGGAGGGATCATGGAGCACACTGAGGTCACCTTTGTGTTTTCCTCTAACACAAACTGGTTTGGAAAGTCTTTGCTTTGAGTGTGTCAGACTGGAGAAGGGATGAGCAACTGTGATCAGGTGCCCGGAGGCAGCGGCTGCTCGGAGCTGGGGCAGCTGGGGGGGTGTGTCCTGCCCGGTGGACTCTGGCTCCTGGGCCTGTCCCAATGGGCAAGCTCCACCCGGCTCCTGATGAGCCCACGAGGACACAGCCTGAGCCGCTGAGAGCCCTAATCTGCAAGGAAACCACATTGGAAGGTGCTGTTTTATTTATTTTATTCCCCTTTAAACAAGGTACAAAGAGACAAGAAAACCCTTAGTCATATTACAAGGATGAGTGCCAGTTAACACTCATCCTCCCTTCTTCTCCCAACTCCCCGCCCTCCTCTCTTCCTCCAAAGCAAGATGTGGCCTTACAGATGACCCATGCCAGTGCCCACATCTGTGTCCGCTGGGAGTCAGACAGCTCCATAGCCGGGCTGCGTCGGGCCAGCCAGCCCCATGTAAACAGAAGTAAGGCCAGGCTTCTGCTGCACTGGTGGGTACTGGGGGCCGGGGCGGTGGTCTCCCTACTAAGAAGCCACCATTAGTTCACCAGCACCCACTCCAGCCATATAGTCCTCACTTTGGGATGGGTTCTCAGCTTGTTTAGAGGAGGGAGCCGTGAGGCCGCCGCGAAAGGTCTCTGGGGATCCTCCAGGCACATAGTTCAAAGCAAAGACCTATTGTCTGCTGCCCGTTGTCCAGTGTACAGAGGTATTTAATTTTGTAAGGTTTATGTGTAGGTGCACAGCTGTAATCACTGCACACTGGGCCGGCAGAGGGCGCCCTCCACACTGCCCCTGCCGGTCTCCTGGCGGTGTGCAGCGTCCTTCACTTTCCCACGCTAGGGAGGCCCGCTGAGTAGGAAGGGCTCTGTGCACTGACCCCGTGCAGCGGGTCAGGTGGTTGCGGGGGAGATGTGCTACTGCTGTTGTTCAAAAGGCCATTTATGAGGTCAGCCGTAGGGAGCTCCGGCCAGCTGAAGGAGGAAGCGTGTTGCTGCAGATCTCACGGCCAGGGCTAGGTGCACTCAGCGGTGGGCACACAGTGCTTCAGCATAGCCAGCAGCTGGGCTCCAGCCAACCCTGGCTGTTACGCCCTGTCCCGTGTCTTTCCGTCTGTCCTTCCCCTTGCTTTGTGCCCTGGTGTCCGTTCACCACGGAACCCACCAACCTCTCGTGTGGAAGGCGTCGTCCTCACCTCATGCCACTGCAGTGCGTGTCTGTTGAGATTCAAGTCCTGTCACCATCCTCACGCTGTCACAAACCCCACGAAGCATAAGTGGCCTTTTTTGAACCCAGACTGCAGACTGATCTCTCCCCAGTGAAGGAGTTGAGCACATTAGCAACAATGTACATTATTAATTTTTGATTTTCATTTTCATGTTTTATTTTGTAAATACGATCTGATGTTTGGGGCTTGAGTATACAGAATGTAAATACAGTTCTTGTATTTGTACTAATTTGGATTCTTTTGCTGTATAGCCTTAGATGTGCAGCGCAGACATTATCTAACTGTGTATGGTAACCTTGCATCACGGAGTTATTATTGAACGAGGTAAAAATAATAAAGGTACAACCAGTGCGTTCTGGCTCCCGGTCTCATGCATCCTGTACCCTCAGAAGCAGTTTATCCCAGCTGGGCATGGTGGCTGTAATCCCAGCACTTGGGAGGCAGAGGCAGGAGGATTGCTGAGTTCGAGGCTTGCCTGGGCTACATAGTGAGCTCAGGGCCAGCCTGAACTACAAAGCAAGACCCTGCAAAAAAAAAAAAAAAAGTGGAGAAAGAAGCAGTTTATCCCTGGCCGTGGTGGCACATATCTGGGTTGGTTGGTTTTTCTGAGACAGGGTCTCGCTATGCAGTTTAGTCTGGACTTGAACTCACTGTGTAGCCCAGGCTAGCCCCGAACTCACAGCTATCCTCCTGCCTCAGCCTCCTGAGTGCTGAGATTACAGGCAGGTGCCACTGTACGTGGCTGGAACTCTGGGTTTTTCAGAATTTTTTCTCCCTAGCATGCAATGGAGCCTTTTGGGTTCAGTTATAGGAATTATAGAGCAAGTGAGTGACCACGCTGGGCATTTCAGATCTGCACAGTAGTGTGGCCCTTCCACGCCCTTCACTCTTCGTAGGCAAACAGTGTTCCACCCTGGGAGTCTGCGCGCACGGCTGTTCCCACAAGAGTCATGCTTGGGCCACGATTTGGGATTGGGGGGGGGGGGGCGGTTAGGAAATGTTTCTAATGCATAGTCACGTAGGTGGACTTAAGCAGCACATCCAAGCATTTGTGGGTTTTCTAAACACTGCAGCTCTGCATGAAGCCCTGGCTCTAGCACTGTGTGTGTCACCAGATGTGTCCCTGGGGAGAGACCAGACATGGTCCCAGCCCATCTTGCCAAGGCCTGTTGCTGTGATCTCATCCTGTAGCAGTCCATACAACATGCACTATTAGGAAAGGAAGGAGTGACCGAAGCTCAGAGTGTGCTGGAGGTCTTGACAGGCACCTGCTCCCTGGGACACTGAGCCCTGGCTTTAGTCACCTTGACTCAGCACAATTCCTGCCTTGCTAAGTCTCAGGCCAGAGCAATCGATCATCGATCCAATGGCTCCTGCCTCTGAGCTCACAGAAAGGAAGCCACTGACACAAAATTGAAAGGTGCTCTTGCACCAACGTCTTGGGGGTGGGGGGGAGTCACTGTATCAAGTTCTGCTGATAAAATCTCTACACCTGGCTTTTATTCTCCAAAGTGAGTCACAAAAGTCACTTTCAATTCAGTTTACTTCAAGTGATCTTAGACAGACTGCCCTGTGAGGGGATAGTGCTGAGTGTGGACCCGGACGTAGGGCCCCCTGAGCAAAGTGGATGCTGGAGAGTAGGGTCCAGCCCTGGGGGCTGGTATAGGCATGGCCCAGTCTGCCATGCCTCCCCCAAGGAGCTCAGGGTCCCTGCCAGGCCAACCCCTTGGTCCACTTTGAAGTTTTTCCTGTTCTCTGCTCTCTCTTTTCATTACAAGACTGTGAGAAAGATGCCAGTGGCAGGGACCTGCCGCAATGCACTTTGGGCCATTAGGCAAAGCCTGCAAACTAGACTCCTTCACAGAGAACTCAAGGAGGGCTTAACCACAGGCAGAGGGACAGAGCCCAAGCAAAACAATTAGAAGTCACCAGCACTACAGAAAAGTTAAAAATAGTGGTGTACAGTGCTGGGCATGGTGGCTCATGCCTGTAATCCCAGCACTTGGGAGGCAGAGGCAGGAAAATTGCTGTGAGTTCGAGGCTTCCTGGGCCACACAATGAGCTCAGGGTCAGCCTGAACTACAAAGTGAGACCCTGTCTCAAAAAAAAAAAAAAAAAAAAAAAA
>PVIC010039461.1:0-17058 GCA_004025085.1 Thryonomys swinderianus
GCCCCAGAAGTGTATTTTTAAGGTAATGTGATGTATCTATACCTAGGAGTGACAAAAAGCTGTTTCTTCATTTGATATGAAGTCCCAGATAAGAATTTCTGTTTTTGTTATGTTGTGCTATGTATTTGGACTGGTCTTGAACTCACTGTGTAGCCTGGGCTAGCTTCCAACTCACTGTGATCCTCCTGTCTCAGCCTTCTGACTGCTGGGATTACAGATGTGGGCCACCATGCTGGTTTGGAATCTGGTTTTGTTTTGTTTTTTAAGTGCAAAAGAAAAACTTTATGAATTACTGGGCATTTGAACACTGACAGAAAATTGGATGCAAACAAAGAATTGTTGGTTTTAAGGTATGCTAAGAACGATACTGTAGTTACTGGGTTTTTTTTTTTTTCTTTTTCTTTTTTGAGACAGGTTCTCTCTTTGTAGTTCAGGCTGGCCCTGAGCCCACTATGTAGCCCAGGCAGGCCTTGAATTCAGCAATCCTCCTGCCTCTGCCTCCCGAGTGCTGGGATTATAGGCATGAGCCACCTCACCCAACATTGTGGTATGTGGTACTGGGGATTGAACTTGGGACCTTACGCTTGCAAGGCAGATGTCAGAACCACTGAGCTAAATCCCCGACCCTATAGTTACTGCTTTAAAACATACAGTTTAGTGATACATCATGAAATACTGGTGAATAGGATGATTCATAAAGAAGACTTGATAGTCCTGTCACTCTCAGAATCCAAGCCCTTTCCGGACCCCTGCCTGCCAAGTCAACTGCACAGACCTTTTGTGTTCGAACCCTGGGTCAGACTCCTTCCTGCCACTCAGTGTTGACAACTGCTCCCCTGGAAGAGGCTGCACGGCCCCCCACACACCTGTTTCAACTCCGTGCCTTGTCACTGGCTGTCACCCTCCTGTGTCTGATGGAGGAGCAGAAAGCTGGTCCTGCCTCCCCTCCCCCACCACTGCTCCCTTAGCCTGGACTCCTTGTGCCCTTGCAAGAGGCACCTCACTGCCTTCCCACCCTCACATACCTATAATTCCATCACTCTGGGGGCTGAGGCAGGAGGACCACCTTGAGTTCAAGCCTGAGCTGCACAATGAATTCAGGACCACCCTGAACTACAACACAGCAAGACCCTGTCTCAAAAAACAAAAACAAAACAAAAAATTCATGCTGATTTTCCCATCCTCTTGTCTGAACTGATCTCCAGAAACCCTGCACAGCCTGAGCGCTGAGCTGGACAGGCCTCCTGCCCTGCCTCCCGAAGGCCCTGCACCGCCTGGCCCTGAGTGCAGGTTCTGAGGACCTCACCCTCTGGCCCCCCACACTAGCCAGAAAAGCCACTTTGCCACCGCCCAGGCCTGGGCAGTGGTCCCTGGAACACAGTGTGACCTCCCACTGGACCCCAGCATCCGGCCCCCACCCCCAGCCCAGAGGGACACAGAGTGCAGTTGTCAGTTGTCGGATTCCTGGAAAAAGCCGCCTCGGGAGTTTAATGAGTGACCTGCAGGGATATTTTCCCCAAGTGCAGAGGTGCCCAGGTCAGTGACAGGAGGGGCTGGTGACACCAGGGGGTGGTGGCTGGACGGCCCTTAGCCAATGACAGCAAACACCTCTCTGGGCGTCTGGAGTGGGTGTGGGAGCCCTTCACGCGGAGCTACAACCCCAGCCTGTTTGTTTGCTTTACACAAGGTCTGGCTAACTTGCTCAATTGCTGGGGCCAGGTCCAAGTGGCAATCATCCTGCCTCAGCCTCCCGAAGCGCTGGAACAGAGATGTGCACCACCGGGACCCACAGCTCTTCCTTGTAACTCCTGAAGTCCCCACTCCTCGCCATGCTGCCCCTGGCCTCTGTGCTATTCTCTGGCAGGGGCATCTACTTGATTTCTTCTCCCCTCCAGGCTATGTGTGCTCAGGCAAGGGCCCCCCCTTCTCTGAGCCCCATTCCTGGTGAAATGAGGACACTACTTCCTGACTCCGGAAATCCTGGTATTACGGGGAACTAACTCCCAATCTGTCAGAGAACGGAGCGGAGGACAGAGAAGGCCAGGCCTAGGAGACGTGTACAGAAAGCTCGTGAGGGGTCCCGAGTGGCCACTGAGGCTCTGTTTAGCGGTTCTGATACAGCAAGATCACATCACAGGCTACCTGGGGTCCACCTGTCCTCAGCCTATAGGATTCCCAAGGGGCCACTTAGCTACTATGGACCTGATGGGAGAACAGCGGTGGGGAGAGGAGCATGCGCGGCTCTGGGGGCCCCAGGCAGGTACCCTACGCTGTTTCTTTGTGTGTGCTTCCCTGTTGAGGTTCCCAGGCGCTCTCCTCAGGTTAGAGCTGAGCGGCAAGCTGGGCTGGCTCCGGAGAGGCCCCACCTGGCCACTGTGTCTCCATCTTGGAGCTCAGTACCTATTGGCTCAGCCTGTGACCACTGGCTTGGACTGTCTCATTTGGGGCTATCTCCAGCCTGGCCCTTTTCCGACTGTCTATCAGTGTCTGACTTAGCAATCTGCAATATTAAAAGCATAAAATAAACTCAGTTCAGAAGACACTGGACGGAGAGACTCAACAAATGGTAGTGTTACAAACCCAAAGGTCTGGGGACACAGGGGCAGACTGTAGGGGAAGGGGGAGCTGGCACCCTTCTCTGCCAGTCTCAAACTCTGCGGTCATCCCCTTCCTCCTGGGCTGCAAAGTCTCTGCTGTGCCAGCGGACAGCAGGGCTCGGGATCTGACCCTGGGTCCAGGAGGGTGGCCCTGGCAGCGGGGTCTGCAGGGCCCTGTGGTGGCCTCGCCCTCCTCCCTACGCCCACCTCTGGCAGAGGGATTAAAGCAGCAGGATTCGCAAAGCATGGATCAGGCCTATTTTTGTAAAAGGCTGTGTGCAAACTAAGAATGGCTTTTCCATTGTAAGTGGTTTGAAAATAGCAGAAGAAAAATAGACCGGGCGTGGTGGTGCACACCTGTGATCCCAGCACTTGGGCGGTGGGACAAGTTGGAGGCCAGCCTGGGCTACCTAGTGAGTTCAAGGCCAGCCTAAACTAATGAGTCCCTGTTTCAAAAAAATAAAATAAAACCCGATATCAGGGAAAGATGATAATGAACTCAGCATGTAAAGCATCTACAAATAAAGTTTTATTTTATTTTATTTTTTGAGACAGGGTCTCGCTTTGTAGTTCAGGCTGGCCCTGAGCTCACTATGTAGCCCAGGCAAGCCTCAAACTCAGCAATCCTCCTGTCTCTGCCTCCCGAGTGCTGGGATGACAGGCGTGAGCCACCAGGCCCGGCTACAAATAAAGTTTTATTGGAACACAGCACACTCTTCTGCTTGTGTGATGTCTGAAGTTCCCGTTGCTCCTCCGAGGCAGTGGTCAGAAGTGACAGAGATTGGATGTCCCCAAAGCTGAAAAGATGTCCTCTCTGGCCTCTGCAGAAAAAGGCTGCAGACCTCTGGCTTAAAAAGACCCAGCTCTGAAAGCAGCAGTGCCCCATGGGAGGTGCTGACCAGGCCAGCTTCAGGCTCCCAGTTTAATCAATAACTGGATCTTTCCCCCTCCTGAACCTTCCTTCTTTGGAAAACAAGACAGCGATGTCCTCTGTCCCCAGCACTGCTGGAAGGCACTGGTTAGTCTGGATGTCAGCCACAGGGGTGGGGAAATAACTCAGGGGGCTTTCCCGGTGGCCCCGAGAAGAAGGGGATGTGCCGGGGTCAGGGAGAGAGGAGCCCTCCTCCCCAGAACCACATGCAGAGGACATGGGCCCCAGGCTGTGTCTGGGCGCAGCTGATGGCCGGGAGCCCACCAGGCAGGCCCGTCACCAGCCAAGGGAGGAAAGGAACGGCAGAGGGCTGGGGGACCAGCAGCCCGGGCTGCCCCTGAGGTCGGACCCTGCACCGGCCCACCGGGGACATCAAATGCCATCAAAATACACTGTGAGTCTGTAGAAACTGTTACTGACGCACCGCCACGAATCCCAGCCCAGACCCCGCTTCCTGCGAGCACATTTGTCCCCACGCTCGCCGCTTTCTGAAGCCATCTTGGCGTCCTCTTTCTCGAGGGTCTTTAGGGGGTGTGATCAGAAATACCGTGAACGCTGCTGCTGACGGTGTCCATCCAAAGGAAAGGCAGCTCCTAACACATGCCATGGCCTCCTCCACCCCAGGCACCACATCTGGCGCCCTGCAACTTCGGACTCCTCCCAAGGTCAAAAGGACCAAAAAGCCACCGTTTTGGAATTGATTCAGGACATCAAGGGAGCCAGGACAGCACAAGTAAAGACCCAAGGAAGCCCCCTGTCGCTGTGGCTGTACTAAACACACATGGACATTTTTCCTTCTGTAACTTCCTAAACAACAGTGTAGCCATTATCTGCAGGGGCTTAATCCATGCTAGGTATTTGAAGTATCTATAGATGCTTTCAAGTATATAGGAGGATATCCATAATTTTTTTTTTTTTTGAGACAGGGTCTCACTGTGTAGTTCAGGCTGGCCCTGAGCTCACTATGGAGCCCAGGCAAGCCTGGAACTCAGCAATCCTCCTGCCTCTGCCTCCTGAGTGCTGGGATGACAGGTGTGAGCCACCACACCCAGCACTATAGTATGTGGTATTGATTGCTGGTGGGTGTGAGTCACCATGCCCAGCATTGTATGTGGTTACCCGGGATTGAACTCAGGACCTTGCGCTTGCAAGGCAGGTGCCGGAACCACTGAGCTAAATCTCTGGCCCCATATCCATAATTTTTTGTTGCTGAGACAGGGTGTCACTATGTAGTTCAGGCTGGTCTTGAACTCACTGTATACCCAGACTGGCCTCAAACCTCAAGGCCTCCTGCCTCAGCCTCTGAGTGCTGGAACGAGAGGCATGTGCCACACACAATATTCTTACTTCATAGAACATTGAGCTTGCCGAGGTCCCTGGGCCCACCCTGTCTGGAGCGGTGGGTCTGCTGGATTTAGACTCCCAAGCTCTTGATCAGAAGCAGGGGTGGGGGGTGTTTCCAGCCAAGATCCCTCCTTATCCAGGCAAAAGGAGGCACAAAGGAACCACAGGGGTCAGAAATGCTCCTTTTTATATCTACTGCACACTGGGTTCCGAAGGACCATGCAAACACACATGAAGACAGTGCACGGGACCCACAGTCCCCCTCCCCCGGGTCCTGGTGCCCTGGCTCCTGGCCAGTTCCCGGAGTCCCCGGCACCTCTAGGGCGGTGACATCCGCCAGTCAGTGATCCCGAAGTTCCAGGCGCTGCGTCAAGGCTGCTGTCGGAATGCTGTTTACCGAAACTCAGCTGACGCGCGCAGGAGAGCGAGAAGGGGACGTCTGGTCCCTGCGGCGGGGCGCGCTCAGTAAGGGTAGGGGGACACGGCGATGAGCAGCACGTAGACGCTGTGGCGGCGCGGCGTGGCGGCGCGCACTGTGAGCCTGTAGAGGCCGGCGCGAGTGAGTGCGCGGCGGGTGTAGACGGCGCCGAGTCCGGCGCGCAGGGGACGCAGCGCAAAGGGGCTGCGTGGGTCGGGCTCGAGCACGCGGAGCTCCGTGCGGTTGGCGGGGACGCCGGGCTCCGAGAAGGCGGCCAGGCGCGCCACGTCATGGTGGGCGCGGACGCCCAGGGGCAGCGGCAGCAGCCGGTACTGCAGCGTGGCGGGGCCCCCGGCGTCGCAGTCCTGCGAGCAGCGGCGGAAGCAGGTCCTGCGGGCCGGGTGTGTGGAAGACAGAGGGACAGTGAGGCGGTCGGTCGCCCACTGCGTCTGCAGACAGCCCCGCTCCACCCCGCACGCGCGGCCTGCAAACACCAGGCCCGAAGGAGCCAGCCGGCGGAGTCTGACCCTCTTGCTAAAAGTCCGCGCCCAGACACAGGCAGCCGGGCTGGAGACAGAGCTGGAGCCCCCAGGCCGCGGCTGAGTCACAGCTCTGTGTCTGCAGCGCACAGGGCGAGGCTCAGAGACCGTGTTAGGCCCTGCCAGGGCCCCACATGGCACCGCCCGACTGCCACTGCCCTGCTTCTAAGGCCAGGGCACCGCCCTGTCCCGGGAACTCCTCATCCAACACCCCTGGCTCCAGGCCTTCAAGTCTCTGTGTCCTTTTAAATATTTTATTTTTGTGCCACTGGGGATCAAAACCAGAGGCATCTACCTCTGAGCCACACCTCCAGTCTTTCCATTTTTTGAGACAAGGTCTGACTAAATTGCCCCTGCTGGGACCAAACGTCCTACCCTCCTGCCTCAGCCTCCCTCAGGGCTGGAATCACTGGCATGGGCCACCCCATGCCTCTCTGTGAGAATCCATGGTCTCTGTGAGTGGCAGGGGGAAATGCTTCGAGCTCCTGCGTCTGAGTCCTGGGGTTTGGGGTGCAGCTCTGGTTTATGTATCTGGGGCTTGAGGTGTGTCCCCGTCCTCTCGACCCCGCCTGCCCGTCACCATGCGGGCCACAGGGGAGCAGAGCCCCAGGGCCGCCGGTGAGCTCCCCAGCCTGCCTTACCCGGGGCTGGTGCCCTGCCGGTAGGCCGCGGGGCAGGGCGTGTCCACACACTGGAAGCTGCCTCGGGTGTTGAAGCACATCTGGCCAGGCCCACACTCCACACTGTCCTCCTCGCACTCGTTGATGTCTGGGTGGTGGAGGTGGGCAAAGGCGGACACACCAGGGGAGCCGTTGGCGGAGGGGAGGAGGCAGGACAGAAACGCTCCCCAGCCAGCCAGGTGGGCAGCGCCCTGGCCCCTGTCCTCCACTGGCTGGCCTTAGCCCAGCCCAGCAGGCCTGGCACCCTCACCACCCCAGGGGTTGGCCTTGGCAGGGCGTGATGGAGCCTCTTGGGGACATCCAGAGCCTGGTGCCCAACCGGACAGCCTCCCACCCTTCCCGGGGGACACTGTGGGGGGGTGGAGCCGGGGGGGGCTGGTTCCCAGCCTGCAGGGCGGGAAGCCTCAGAGAGGTGAGAGCTGGACGGTTGCCCCGCGGCCACCTGCAGCGGCTGTGCCCACCCGCCTGGTCTCCGTCGGCTGCGGGAGGTGCTGAGCGAGCCTCCTCCCCCAGGAGTGAGGCTGAGGCTCGAGACACAGCCGAGGTCGCCCCCTGCCTGGCTGGGATGCCTGGCAAGTCGCAGGACCCCTCTGGGGTCGTGAGAGCCCACCACACCTGGGCACTGCCCACTCACCCTGGCAGTTCTTCCCACTAGGCAGGAGGCGGTAGCCAGTGGGACAGAGGCACTGGTAGCTGCCCTCAGTGTTCCGGCAGGCGTGCTGGCACAGGCTCCGCACCTGGCACTCGTCGAGGTCTGGGGCATGGGTTGGGGACGGGGCGGGGCAACTCCTCATCCCCAGGCCTGGGGCCTCATGCCCACCTGCCTGCCCGCCGCTCCTCGCCAAGCCCCGCCCAGCCCTGCCTGCAGCGGTGGAGGAGTCCCTGGGCTCGCCCAGAGTGGAGACACCGCCCCGCCTCAGCCTCCGTCACCAGGGAGCAGGGACGGGACCACCACAAGCGTGGCAGAGCCACCTCGGCCCGCAACGCCCCTCCTCCCTGGCTGCTTTATTCTAGTTTCTCAAAGTGGCTTGCCGGGAACACACGTAGGAGACATTTTCCAGTCAGCGTCTCCAAGTCAGAGCAGTCCATCCCCGGGAGAAGCTTCCAGGGGAGGAAGCCAGCCTCGGCCCCACCAGCCACCCCTGCAGCCGTGAGCTCTTGGGGTGCCCCGTGCCCCCCACGATGACACAGGAGTACATCCCTGTGAGTGACGGGCCGGCCTTACCCACGCAGACGCCGTTCTGCCGGACGAAGCCAGGTGGACACCAGGCCCGGCCCACGCTGCTCAGGGCTGCAGGCCCTGGCCGCAGGGAGACCCAAGCCTGGTAAGAGCCACCGGGGATGAGGGCCCGGGGCCTCAGCCAGGGCGCCAAGGGGCCCTGGTGGCCGACAGTGGTCACATTCTGTCTGCTCCGGTCAAGTGGGGTACAAGTCGTGCCGTCTCGGAGGAGGGTGTGGCCCGGCGGGCACAGACAGCGGTAGCTGCCCTGGAGGTTGTGACACTGGTAGGCGCAGGGCTCGGGCAGCCGCAGGCACTCGTTGACGTCTGCAGAGAGAGGCCAGGAGCGCTCGGGGCAGCTCAGGGCTCGATGGCGCCCGCAGTCGCTCAGGTCTCCCGGGACCCCGCGCCTCACACACGGTGCAGGCTGCCTGCGCACCAGCCCTCTGTGCTGGCAGTCTCCTCGTGGCTCCACGTCTGTGCTGAGGCCCCTCCCCAGCTCTCAGCCTCGCGGCCCCGGGTAGTCACCTGGGTCCCTTCCACCCCCCGAAGCTCTCCGGGGTCCACTCCCTTGACCCCACCTTCCTGCCTCTCCCTGGCCTCTAGGGAGGGCGGCCTGAGGCCACAGCACAGGTCTGGGGCCTGCCAGGTCTCATAAGTTGCCACAGCACCACTGCCCGAGAGCCAGTGGCCACCTCCAAGGCCCAGCGAGGGCCGGGCATCTGTACCTAGGCAGGGCAGGCCGGGGCCCTGGGTCCGGTACCCCCTCGGGCAGGTGCAGCGGTGCCCGCCCGCAGTGTTCTCGCAGAGCTGGTTGTGGTGACACTCGTCCAGCTGCTCCTGGCATTCGTCCACATCTGGGGAGTCAGGTAGCTTAGCCTTGAGCTCCACTTCCGGGCCTCATGTCCCCTTCCCCAAGCCCGCGGCCATCGAGCTGCGTGCCAGCCTCAGCATTACCACCCCAGGGACCCCAGCCGGGAGGGCAGTGGGGTTCCGAACCACAGGAAGGATGGGCCTGATAGGTGGGCTTTGCAGGGAGAGCCTGGGTCCTGGCATGTGGTCCTCCCTCTCCGGGCCTGTTTCCTTGTCTGTACGAGGGCTGAGGACAGGCCGTCTCTGCGGGGTCCCGCAGGGACAGAGGCCTGTGAGGGCCCAGGGCGTGGTGCGCAGGGAAGACCTGACGGAGGGAGAAGGCCGCGGGCTCTGCCCAGCACAAGAGGCTGAACACCGGTGAGCTCCGAGTTCAGATGGCCACGCTGCTCGGCCACAGCCCCCCACGTCTGAGGAGCCACGGAATGGAGCCCAGAGGGCACCATCCGGGCAGCACTCAGGGTGCAGGCCAGGTGCCCTGACCCGAGGTAGCTGTGGGGAACCGGGAGGAGAAGGGTTCTCAGGGTGTTAACTGGACTGAGCCCTGCGGCCCGGGGACGGGGAGGGCAGTGTGGCCAAACACAGGAAGAAGGGCACCAGAAGCTGCCAGGACTTGGACTTCAGGGTCAGCTCAGGTCTCCTGCCCCCTGTGCTCCTCCCGATGCCCCAAGAGCCCGGCCTCCTCGTGACACACGGCCCTATCCGCGAGCCATGGGTCCCCAGGGCCCTGCGGTGTGGCTGGCCACCCTGTTCCTGTCACCTTCGCAGCCAGCCCCATCGGCCGCCACCCGGAAGCCGAGCCCGCAGTGGGGGAGGCAGCGGTAGGACCCGAGCAGGTTCACACAGCGCTGTCCCTCGTGGCAGGGATGGGCGGCCCACGAGCACTCGTCCACGTCTGGGGGCAGACGGCAGGGCAGCCTGAGCACAGGGCCCGGGGCCTCGCGTGCCCTGGCCTGGGCATGGCCTGTCCCAGGGTTCCCTGCGCGAAGGTCCCCGCCCTCCTGCCAGCTCGCTGTCACCATGCCCCGGCCTCACCTCTGCAGTCCCTCTGGTCCCAGGCCAGGGCGAAGCCCGCAGGGCAGGAGCAGGAGAAGCTGCCTGGCGCGTTGTGGCAGGAGTGGGCGCAGGGGCTGGGGCCGGCCGCACACTCGTCCCTGTCTGTGGGGGCAGAGCTGGTCTTGCTCACAGATCCCTACAGCTGGCAGCGGCAGCACATGGGCTCGGGGGTGGGGGGCTGCTCACCCACGCAGTACGTTCCTCGAGGGTCCGGCTCAAAGCCCTCAGGGCAGCCCACCTCCTGCTCGCCTGCAAGGCAAGGGACTGGCTCTGAGCCCACCTGGCGGGTCACAACCTCCCCTAGCCCGGCCAGCGAGGCAGGGGTCCGGTCCCTCCCTCGCCTGTTGAGGTGATGCCCACAAGATGGGCCTGGCTGCGCACGTGTGCCCAGGTCTCCTGCACCTTGAGTCAGGCAGACTCATGAGAAACCATTAAAGGAGAAAGCAGGGCCACATGTCCAAACTGCGGTCACCAGGACCCAGCAGCTGGGCGACCCAGCAGAGGGTGGCCATGTGCCACCCACAGTGGGTGGTGGCAGGGGCTGCAGCAGGGCTGGGTTCCAGAGGCCAGAAGGAGCGGCCACTGCCTGAGTAGCCCTCAGAGCACCCACCCTGGCAAGGGCCCTGGAGCCAGGTGGGCCTCAGAGGTGGCACCCTATGGGGCGGGCCCAGACCTCCGGCAGATGGGACAGGAAAGTCTCCGGGCCACAGCGCTGTGCTGCCCGCTGTCCTGTGTCCAGGGTGAAGCTGGGACCCCGGGCGGGGGCACCCTTTGCTGAGACCACAGGTCGTGGGGAGCCAGGGTTCCAGGAGGCCTCTGTGCGGCACCCTCGGAAGAGGAATGTGGGGAGTGGCTGGGCTTTGGCAGGGCAGTCTGGGGCCCTAAGGTTTGGCACTGTGGGACAGGAAGGGACATGGCACCGGGTGGTGGCCGAAGGGGCCGGTGGGGAAGGCAGCTCAGGTGAGCCGGCCGGTTTTCGCTGGAGCAGTCGGGTGGAGACGAAGGACGGGGCTCACCAGTTTGCAGGGCCGTGGTGAGCTGGTAGCGCAGGGCCTGGGCCTCGGGGTCAAAGGCCGAGCTGATAGCCGAGGCCCGCAGGTGCTGCACCAGCTGGGGCTGGGGGCCCCGCGCCGCCTCATAGTGGATGCTGTGGTGGCAGCGGAGGAGCCCCGGGAGGCGGTCCTGGAGGAAGCGCTGTGTGGAGCCCGCGAAGAGCCGGCCGGGCCCCGTCTGCACGTAGCGCTCCTCGAAGTCCTGGGGAGGAGAAGGGGTGCCCCGGGTTTCAGCCCCGCAGCCCAGGGGGTTGTGGTGCTGGGGAGCCCTGGGCCAGCCCCTCCCCTCTTCCTCCGAGCCCTGGGCAGCCTGGGAGGGTGCAGGGTGGGAAGGTGGCGCCTGGCGCATGCCCCTCCTCTCCGCACCTGCACTTGGAGCTCTGCATCTGCCAGGGCCTCGGGAACAGCACCGCTGACCGCCACGTCCAGGAGCAGGAGCCCGTCAGGGTCCAGGCCCCGCGCCACCTGCGTCACCCGGAGCCGCTCCCCTGCAATCGGCACCCCGCCAGTGTCACTGTGGGGAGCGGCCCCGGGTCCGGACCTCAGCCCCTTCCTGCCCCATTGGGGAGACTCTGCTCACCTGTAGCAAACTCCACATGCGAATCCTGCCGGAAGCTGCCGCCGGTCAGAGAGTGGCCATTCAGTGCCTCCCCGCTCTCTCCGGCCAGGGCCCAGTAGACGGGAGCAATGGTGACCAGCAGCACCCGCATCAGACGGCCTGCACAGGGTAGGCCGCAGAGGCCAGGTTAGGGCTGCATGCTCGGAGTGGGCACCCTCCTGCGGCTTCCCGCTGCCCCTAGGACAGCTCAGCCCTTCGCCTCCTGCTCATGCCGGCTTGGGAACCGGTGGCACTGGTTATTTACTCAGAATGGAGACGGCAAAGGCAGATAGACTTCATGGAGTAGTTGTGAAAACGAGTTTGTCTGAAGAAGCTTCCCTAATTTGCAGATAATCAGCTCAGCTCTGCAGCGCAAGGGCCACTGGGTCGCCTGAGCCTGGCACTATGCGGCTGGCATTACGGATTTGCTGGGCTGAGTAGACTCTGCCTTTCCTGCTTTGCAGATGACTTCCAGGGGCGGAAGAGCAAGGATCGTTCCACATCAGTGACTTTGAAAACAGCCCAACACTTGGCCAGACGAGCGCTCTTGGGCCCTCACAGGACACTTGGCCACAGACCAGGACGGGGGCCCTGCCCGTGCCCAGCCCAGGCCCGGGATGGCGGCTGCTCTGGGACACAGCAGGAGCAAGCCGGGGCCCTGCGCGTGGGCAGAGCCTCTGCGGCCTCCCTGTGACCCAGCTCCACCGCGCAAAGCCCAGATGCCCGCCTGGGCCGGATGCTTCCCTGAGGCCTGCAGCAGGAGCTGCAGCCAAGGCCGGTTCAGAGTGACGGTGGCCAAGTCCTGACCCGCTGTGTGCAGGAGGCCAGGGCTGGGGCAGCTTCGGAGGAACTTCTCTGGGCAGGGTGCCTGTGGCCACTTAATCCTAACCAGTGTGCGTGCGTGTGTGCTTGTGCTTGTCTGTGTGTTCGTGTGTGTTCAGTACTGGAGATTCAGTCTAAGTGTTCACTCTACCAACCTACAATCCCACTTCCTTCTATGTTTGTGGGTTTTTTTTTTTTGTTTTTTTTTTTTTTTTGCGGTACCAGGGATCAAACCCAAGCCCTTGTGCGTCCAAGGTTGGTGTGGTACCACTTGAGCTAAATCCCCAGCCTCCTTCTATGTCTTTATTTAAAGACAGGCTGTCCCAAACTAGTCCATGTTGGCCTTAAACTAGCAATCCTCCTGCCTCAGCCTCCTAAGTAGTTGAGATTATGTAGGGGGCAGCCAGCTCTCCAGGTGCCAGCTCCTGTGCCAGCCTCTGCCTCCTTCTGCCCCAGCATGTGCTGAGGTCCCTGTAGGCTGGGACAGTGGCCCTTGATGAGGGGCCAACCCAGCCCCCACTTACCCACATCTGCCGGGATAGGGCTAATGCTACTCTGGATGGTGGTGACTCCAGAACGTGCCTCCTGCCGCACACTGGTGTTGAGAGTGGCCATGCCGAACTCCTGGCCGTTGATCTTCCCGATCATGCTGCCCCGGCTCCCCTGGGGGTGCCCTGGGAGGGAGCAAGATGGCTGCCTGTGGCCTCAGGACAAGCAGGAAGGGAACGCTGGAGCTCAGAAAGGCACAGTAACTCCCCCCAGGACACACAGCACTCGCACAGACTCAGTGCACAGGGCGTCCTGACTCGCAGAGACTCGAGGCTGCACAGAGGCGCCTGGGCACGGCTGAGGTGCCCGTAGGGAGGTCTGCTTCTCTGTCGCCTTCCTCGAATCCTGGGCACACCAGGCCCAAGCTGTAATGCCTGGGTTTCTCCGTGAAGTGCAGGGGTGGTCCTGGGGCACACTGGAGACCCATTGGTCTCTACATGCCAGGGGCCCGTCACGGCAGGGGCTGCCACCCTGGGGGCTGGGTGGCATGGTAGAGCCCGTGCCATCACCCGAGGCCCCCATTCCAGCGGTGACCCTGGCCCAGTGCCCTGCAGCTGGTCTGGCCGGGGCGGGCTGGCTTCGTAGTGGTGCCAGGCAGTCTACCAGGACTGCTCTGCTGCTAATGTGGGGGTGCTTCCTCTGCCCGATGGGCCAGCCACTGGCTGACAGGCATTCCAGAGGGGAGCGGAGGAAGTTGGCCTGCCCTCCACCCACCGGCTCTCTGGGGACAAGAGCAGCAGATGCCCAGGAGCTGTCAGAAGAGAACAGTGAACACTCAACAGCAGTGGCCTAAACGGATAAATGAGGGCTGGCGAGGGCTGGTTCCGGCCGCCCGGGGCTGGCGCTGATGAGATTTGTGCCCATCTGGGATGTGTCCCCTGCGAGCCTGCTGCTCGGGGGCGGGAGGGGAGAGACGGGGGACCCCAGGCGGTCTAGTGAGGGGACAGGAAGGAGCCCGGAGCTGCAGACGATGAAGCGGAAGTGTGACCCGGCAGAGTCCGGGAAAGGTGCTAACTTCTCAGAGAGGGGTTTTCCGCAGCCCCTCATCCCAGCAAGCTCAGGACGGGACGCCTCAGGCTGGTTAGAAGGAGGAACAAGCAGGCAGGGAAAGGAGGGACAAGCTTGTAGTCAGAGGCCTTGAAAATTCCTGTTACTGGACTCTGGGAGGCTGAGGCAGGAGCATTGCAAGTGTAAGCCCAACCTGGGCAACTTAACTTGGCAAGACCCTGCCTCAAGATAAAAAATAAAAACAGGCTGGGGATGTAGCTCAGTGCGTGAGGCCTTGAGTTCAATCCCCAGTGCTGTAAAACAAGAACAAACACAAAAACAACAACCCAAAACCAACACCAAAACTCACTCGACCTAGCAAAGTCCCTTGAGGAACTTCCTCTGTAGAAATACTCAGACGCCACCCCAAGATGGGCACCACAGTTTGGTCTTGAGAATAAGAACGCGAAAAAGGAACTGTTACTTATCTAACAAAGCCAGCAGAAATGAAGACAAATCATTTCCGGGCCAACATAGAAAGGCAGCAGAGAAAAGGAGGCGCTGGCCGGCTACGGGGTCATGTCACCCAGGACAGAGGGGTCATCTCTACCTGAGAATGAGGCCTTGTTTGAAAAAAAAGTATAGACTCTTGTGGGCTGGAGATTTAGCTCAGTGGTCCTGGTACCTGCCTTGCAAGCGCAGGGTCCTGAGTTCGATGCCCGGTTTCCACATAGAATGCTGGGCGTGGTGACTCATGCCCACCAGCAATCAATACCACATACCACAGTGCCGGGTGTGGTGGCTCACGCCTGTCATCCCAGCACTCGGGAGGCAGAGGCAGGAGGATTGCTGAGTTGGAGGCTTGCCTGGGCTCCATAATGAGCTCAAGGCCTCTTTGTAGTCTGAACTACAAAGCGAGACTCTGTCTAAAAAAAAAAAAGGTATAGACTCTTTCCATTCAGAGAAACAATGGGAGAATGGACCCGCAAGGGCCTCAGCATTTCCGGTACTGGCCGCAGGCGAGAGCATTACTGCCACCTTCTCAGCTCTCTGTGTTTTCTGGCCTCTGTGCAACTGGAACCCACGAAGGGTGAACAGCTCTCCCTGGTGTCGAGGTGAAGAGGTCGTCGTGGGTCAGACTGTGCCACGCCCCCAAAACCACATGCTGCAGTCTTAACCTCAGACTGTGACCTTGGGCCCTTCGCAGAGGAAACCCAGCGACAGTGAGGCTGGCGGTGTGGCCCCGACGCTGTACGCTGCGCCCTTGTTAAATGGGGAGCTGGGCGTGACGGGGTTCAGCCACACACTCATATGTAACCCCAGCACTCGAGAGGCTGAGGCAGGAGGACTATCATGAGTGCAAGGCCAGGTGGGGCTACATTGCGAGACCCCGTCTCAAAAACCCAAAATAAATAATTATAATAAAAGGGGAAAATTGAGAGATAAACACACACAGGGAGAATGCCCCCCGACAAAAGGTGGGCAACAAACCCACAGAAGCTGCAGACAGCTCAGAACAGACCCCTCGCAGACCTCAAAAGGAAGAGGCCGCCCACACCCCGACCTTGAGTCCTCCAGAGCAGAGACAGGCAGCGTGTGTTACATAAGCCCAGTGTGCAGCCCTTTGCACGCCAGCGGAAAGGCCACGCACGGGTCAGCAGGAGCGGGGAGGTTCAAGCTTGGAAACGGGGTGCTCCTGAGGCATGGAGCTACTCCCCAGGAAGTCCCTGGGTGGGGGCGCAGTACTGAACTTCCAGAGCTGCGTTTGTGGTATCCTCCCCCTGATTGTAGGAAATGGGGGATCTGGGGCCAGAGAGGCCCCCTATTTGGTAGGCAGCAGGTTTCAAGTGACGTAGGGCCAAACCCTAATACCAGTTAGTTGAGAGAAAGGTTCTATGCATGGAGGGTTCTATGGAAAGAAATTCTGACATTTCTGGTGGTGAGAGACTGGTGATGTCTGACAGGGACGGGGGCGGAGAAGGGCTCTGGGAAGAGAGAGTCTGATGAGGCAGTGGTAATAGATTAGTGATGTCTGCCAGGGACAGGGCTGGAGCAGGGTTCTATGGAGAGGGATCCTGACATTGCGTGTGGTGATGTCATGTGTGTGCGGGCTCCAGCCCCAGATACACACAGCACCTGAGACACGCCTGCTTTGATCTGCCAGCTTCACAGGCTTGTAATATCCTGGAACAGCCAGGGTTCCCTGGCTCAGGCCGCCCAACTGCAAGTGAGCAGGGTGGAACCCACAGGGCACAACTCACTGGCTGATTCTGAGTTAGACTAAGCAAAGAGTTGGGGAGCTGGCAGTTCAGTGGGCCAGGGCTCCCCGAAGCAAGGCATGAGCCCCTGGGTAGAGAAGCCCTGCCTGTGTCTGGAGATCTGGGCAGCAATGTCTCGTACCTCTCACGACCAGGAGTGCCCGGGCTGTGGCGGAGCCCAGGAGGTTGTGAGCCACACACTCGTACGGCCCGGCGTCCCCAGCCTGCGCACGCTCCAGCCACAGGCTCCCGTCCTGCAGGGCCCGGAGCCGCTGGCTGGCCTGCACAGGTCGCCCTGCATGCAGCCACTCCACGGTGGGTGCTGGCTCTCCAGTGGCCTGGCACCGCAGGGCCACGTCCTCGCCGGACCTCACCGTGACGTCCTGGGGCTCCACCTGGAACACCGGGGCACCTGTGGGGGTCCCGAGGCCATGTTCAGGAATACTGGGTATTTTTGTCTGTGACACGTATTCACTGACGGAGCAGAAGGGAAGGAGACGACACAGGTAGGGCTGGCCCTGGCACTGCTGTCACCCTGCGCGTTCCGCCCCTGCCCCACACGGACCGGGCTCCCGCCCAGCCACGACGCACACCTCCTCGTGGCTGCCGGCGCCCTCTGTCAGCCACTGTGATCGGCCAAACACGCTTCAGTCCCAGACACAGGTTGCTCCCAGGGACACGGGTGGCCCTGCCGACGGCCCAGGCCCGGAGCCTTGTGAGGTGCAGCTGGGCTTGCCCCTCTCTGGCCCTCTCACCTGCCGATGGGGGACAGTCCTTCCTACCCCGATCCCCGACCCCTGAGGCGGGGATGCAGATGGAAACACGAGGACCTGGGGCCAGCAGGACGCGCAAGATCGCAGGAGAACGTGCCGAGAGGGCGGCCAGCCCAGAAAGTGTCCGCCTGTGCCAGCTACCCACAGGGTCCCCATGCACCCCGCGAGTGCAGTCGGCACTGTGGGGTGTGCACTCCTGCAGCGTGGAGCCCAGAAGCCCCCAGTCTGTGTCTCTGAGCTCAAGGCCGTGCCACGCTCCCTGCAGGGCTTTGGGAGGGAGCCCCTCTTCTGCCTCCATTCCATGCCCAGCGGGCCTCCTGCCTACGTACCCAGCATCCCTCTGTTTCTTTCTCCCTCCTTCCTTC
>PVIC010039462.1:0-17109 GCA_004025085.1 Thryonomys swinderianus
TGACTATTTAATTTTAAATACATAGATTGTTTCCACCTTTAAACAGTATTTTTAACTGAATTAAGTTTAGTGTATATCTTGGTTATTCTACCTTTATTTCTTTGTTATGCTAGCTTAGTCATTTTTTTTCAAATTGCAGATTAAAAGATACACGAATAACACAAAGGCCATTTTTTATACAAAAGTATTCGAGAGTAAATTGCCATCACTGTGACTCCACTACCCCAAATACTTTAGTGATTTTTACAAGAGGGACATGATCACAACATAGAAAATTATCATCAAACTAAGGAAGTTACCCAGTTAGGTTTCCACCATGCTGTTCATAGATCCATTCAGTCCAGGGTCCCTGTGTTTTTATAGGAACCTGCTGCTACCCAAAGAAACACAAGGGTTACTGTCATGTGTTTTTAAACTCCTTCAATCTGGAACAGCTTCTAGGTCTTTCTTTATCTTCCATGAACGTAACACGTTTGAATTATTATTCACAACGTTATACACTGACTATCAATATGAATTTGAGTCTTTTCCTGATCGCAATCAGTTTGTGGATCTTTAGCAAGAATGACTCAGGAGTGATGGTACAGTCTTCCCTAGTATTCTGTCAGATGTGCATAATTCTCTGACCCATACTAACGTCTGCTTAATCATTTGATTAAGGTGTGTTATAAATTGAATCATGCCCTCAATAAGATGTGCTTAACTCATAACCCCCAAACCTGCAAGTGTGGAAAAGCTACTTATTCAGAAATAAGGCCTTTGTGGGTCATAATCATTGTCTCCTTGCTATAGCTTAATACAATCGAAGGAGTCCCTTTTGGTCTTTCTTTATAAGGTCACCAATCCCATTCCTAAAGGATCCCCCTTCATGATCTGATAATCTAATGAAGGGGAGGACAGAATGCATCACCATGGACCCCAATCCAGTGACTGGTGTCCTCATAAGAAAGATGTGAAGTCTAAGACATGCATGAGGTGAGGAGCCCACACAACAACGGCTCTCAGCGATGCCTCTGTAACTGAGGAGGGCCAGAGCTAGCAGCGCCCCAGGAACCTGGCGAGAGGAGGAGGGCTCCTCCTTGGAGCCCCGAGAGGGAGCAGAACCCCGCCAGCTCCTTGGCTCTGCTTCACCGGCTTCCAAGAGTCACAGATCACGATACATTTCTATCACTTCAAGCTACCAAGTTGGCTGTGGAATATTATAGCAGCTCCAAGAAATTAATACAAGATAGTTACTTTGCAAGTTTCTCTATAATAAATTTATACTTTTTTCTTTCATAATAAATTAGATTTTGTGAGGATCGGGTCCTTTGAGACTAAGAAAGCCCTTTTCTCAGTTTCACCACTGATGTCTAGTATCCATTGATGTTTCTTGTTTTAGCCCTAATTATTATGATTGCCAAAAGGTGATTTTTTAAAACAATTTTTTAAAACCTTTATTAACAGGCATTTGGAGTTCATTGAAATCCTTAAAAATAATTGTGAGCTTCTCTTGTAGATTCAAACTGAAGTTTCTAAAAAAGTGTCAAGGCCAGATATAAAACAATTTAAAAACCTATAAAGATGTATTAAAGAAAAACGTTGCTAAAAAATTGTGAAGACAGATATGGTCGCTAAAAGTACAAGTCCCTGTTGCACAACGAAGACGGCTCTCCACGGTCCGAGGGCAAAGCGCGAGCGCTGGAGAGCCCCCGTCCTGTCCGCCTCCTGGCCGAGTTCCCTAGGCCTTCCTTCTCACCGCGCGGCCACATCCCCACACCTGAGGGCAAAGACGAGCTGGGCGTTCCCAGCTCCGCCCCGTGCACCTGGTGAGCTGAGCCCGGGCGGCGGGGTCGCGGGACCGAGCCTGGGGAGGGCAAGTTGTCTTGCGTGGGTTTCCGGGCCGCGGCTGGGCTCCTCCTCCGGCTCGTGCACTGTGTCGGTCCTGTCTGAAATGGTTCCCTTGTGGTGCAGCTCGCGCCCTGAGGGAGCACAGCTGTCACGTCCGCTGTGAGAGCCACACCCTTCGCTCCTTCAAGGGCTCCGCAATCTGTCCATGCCCTCCACTGCAAAGATGCTTCCTGGGATTCTTCCTCTTCTTGTCAGTCTGGTGCACAAATTCCCCTTCGTTAGTGTCGCTTCTGTGACAAAGCCACGTTGATTTCTTTCTTTCTTTCTTTTTTTTTTTGAGACAGGGTCTCGCTTTGTAGTTCAGGCTGGCCCTGCGCTCACTATGTAGCCTAGGCAAGCCTTGAACTCGGCAATCCGCCTGCCTCTGCCTCCCGAGTGCTGGGATTACAGGCGTGAGCTACCACGCCTGGCACTGTGGTATGTGGTGTTGATGGCTGGTGGGCGTGAGTCACCACGCCCGGCATTGTATGTGGTTACCGGGATCGAGCTCAGGACCTTCCACTTGTGAGGCAGGCGCCGGAACCACTGAGCTAAATCTCCCTCCCAAGCCACGTTTATTTCTTAAAGGCACCACATGCCCCAAAGCTCCGTTGGGATGAGCTTCTTGTCCCTGCCGGAAGGTGGCGCCCAAGGGAAGCCGCCCGGGTCACCGAGGGTCCTGGTTTGGGGTCTGCTGAGCAGAGGGCAGCTGTGGGTTCTGAGCCTGCTCTTTGTTCCTTACGGTGGTGATGTGGCAGAGCTAGCAATTGTGGCTCCTCCCTACTGGTGGTAACCAAGATGGCAGAGAGACTGTGCAGAGCTCTGGGGCCGCTCTCAGCTCCTACCACCCATCAAAGGCCAAATGATGAGTTTTCTAATGGTCTCATACTTTCCACGTAGATTTTTTTATCAAGCTACTGGAAGGAAGGGCTGTTTCCGGGTGAATTTTGTTATACTTTTTTATCTGTATATATTTCTTACTCTAGGATTAATGTCACTGTTATTTTTGTTGATGCTCAATTTGTGCTAGGCATAGCCAACAGGAGACTTCAAGCTGGTCTGTGTTCTTCTGACACAGTCTCATGATCTTTTTTTTTGAGACAGGGTCTCGCTTTGTAGTTCAGGCTGGCTCTAAACTCACTATGTAGCCCAGGTGAGCCTGGAACTCAACAATTCGCCTGTCTCTGCCTCCCGAGTGCTGGGATTACAGGCGTGAGCCACTATGCCCGGCACTGTGGTATGTGGTATTGAAGGCTGGTGGGCGTCAGTCTCCACACCCAGCATTGTATGTGGTTTCTGGGGATCAAACTCAGGACCTTGTGCTTGCGAGGCAGGCGCTGGAACCTCTGAGCTAACCCTCCGGCCAGTCTCATGAGCTTTTGGCCTATTCTCCACGCTCCTGTCCGAGCCAGGAGTCAGGTAGCTTCTTGGAGGAGCCCCAGGTCCGTTTTAGTAGAGAACATTTCTGTGTGTACAGATGCATAAGTACGAACACACACAAACACAATTTATGTTTATGCCTACATCTCTTTATTTATACATCTATGGAAAATCATTATCCACACTCCATACCTACAATTCCAGCACATAAGCATGGGTCTAATTTTCTTCCTTTCCACACTGGCTAGTAGCTTTTCTGAAGTGGGAAATGAAGCATTAAATGTCCTCAATGTTGGTTTTAAATTTTTCAATCCTGGGAATGAAACCCAGGGCCCCTCTTGCTGCAAAAATGCTGTGCCACTGAGGTACACCTCCATCGCTGACATGATTTCTTACACGTTCAACAGCCTAGGATTTGACCTTTCTGCTTCTACTCCCCCCCTCTGGCTCTCAAACCTTCCTTGCACCTCAAACAGATGCTGCCTCAAACCCCCGACACCAGGTGATCTCCTCTACCATGACGCTGTCTATAAGGGCGGAGACTCTTGTGGTCACTGCCACATCCCACAGGGTGTCTTCCTCTCACTGAGGCTCTGAGGCTCCTCACCAGGCCTGCTTGGTCCCTCTGTGTGGACGTGGTCCTCAGCCGCCCAGCAGTGAGCCCCAGTACCCTTGCCAGATTGTCGCCATGCCACCCCTTTACCTGGATCCTTCAGGTCCCTTGGATTTTGTCACCTGATGCCAGGATGGGAGGAAAAGAGGAATGAGACAGGAAGGGAAAGTGAAAAAGAATCGATAGGCAAGCATGCTATGTTGTATCATTTTTTCATTACTCTTCTTAGGTCGTAATATTTACAAAGAAGAATGGATTCTCTACTTTCTAGTATTTTGTCAAATTCCATTTCTAAGAAAATATTCAGTAGTGTAGGGAAGATATATTTTTCTTACTTAATTAGAGATGTTTCAGGTTTTTTTTTTTTTTTTTTTTTTTTTTTTTAGACAGGGTTTTGCTTTGTAGTCCAGGCTGGCCCTGAGCTCACTATGTACCCCAGGCAAGCCTTGAATTCAGCAATCCTCCTGTCTCTGCCTCCTGAGTGCTGGGATTACAGGCGTGAGCCACAACGCCCAGCTGTTTCAGTTTTTGAAATATTTCAACTTTGTATGAATGTTAGTAGTAATTGGAGGAAGAATTACTTTTACCAGGAATAGTTTTTGTCAAGGAAGAATGTTTTTTGCATATAATGAGTTCATAGTTTGACTTTTCCTATGAAAAGATAAGTAGATATTTCATTAAATATTTTGATATTAAAGTATTTTCACATCTTAAGAAAAGACAGTATTTGTCTATTACCATTCTTTATTTTTCAGGAAAGTAGCATCATTTATTTACTGTTTTCGTATTTTGGCATTTATTTACTCCATATTTTGGTGTCAGAGTTATATTAACTTTTGGAAAATCAACTGAAAGGATTTCCTATCAAATATGTGCCTCAAAAGAGTCAAAGAAAATAGAAATTACTTGATCTGAGTTAGGCTGCTTGTGAAGGGCCTCACACAGGTGGCCATTTTGGAGAGAACCGGGTCTATCTCTACGACAGCTTCCAACATGTCTTCCCTTGTCACAGTCTAGTCAGGCAATCTATCTCTCTTGTCCTGATAGCATTTTAACAATGTTTGTTTTCTAGAAAATTATTTGCTTCATTGGTATTTCCAAATTTACTTGCAAAGAGAATCACAATGTATAAAATCTTTTTTGTATCTGAGGACTGTATTTCTTTTAAAAATGTATATCATCAAGCATCCCTATGTTCCCTTTTCCCTTCTCCTATCTCTTTTTCTGGCAGTTCTGTCAGAGGTTTTTTTTTAATTTAAGGACTTTGAACATTTTTCTGTGACAGGCCAAGAGTTAGTACGTGGGCCTTGTGGGCCATGTGGCCTCTATCAGAACTATTCAGCTCTGCTCTTATGGCACAGAAGTGGCCAGAGACTGCATGATAATGAATGACTGTGGTTGGATTCCAGTTGAACTTTATTATAAACAGTGAATTTAAATTTCATATAATTTTAATTTTCATGTGTCACAAACTATTATCCTCCACCCCCCCCCAACTATTTAAAAATGGAAAAACCATTTGACTTGAGTGTCATACAAAAACAGATGGCAGCAAGATTTGGCCTGCAGTCCGTAATTTGCCAACTTCTAGTCTATTTCATAGGTTTGGGGAGAAATAATACCCAGGCAAACCAAAATGACGCTTGAGTTTGTTTACCATATCTATATCTAATTCTTTGTACTGTAGATTAATGCTTTAAGAATTTTGTTATTTCCAATTTTATGAATATTTAGTTTTCTATCTCCTAAAACTTAATATTTGCCTTATCTTTTACTATTTTTATGAATATGGAAACATACAAAAACTTGTACTATAACAACCAGTCATGTTTTTGTTATCCAGCTACTGCATAAGAGATTACAAATTGAAAAAAAGAATTTTGTTGGCAGCATGGCAGGTAAACTAACTTTCCAAACCCCCCAACAGAAACTGTTTTACAAGTCAAAAAAAAAAAAATCTGGATTCTTTGTGTTTTGAAAGATACCACTGAGCTATGTAAACAGAAGGAACTAACAGAAGGCTTAAAAACATTTAACATCAGGGACCTCGAAGCGTTTATCACAAGTGTCAGAACAGCTCATGGCCGTGAGTGTCGTCCGCCAGCCGCTGTGGTCCGGAGCTCGTGTTCTGGTGTCTATAGAAGCTCAGGAGAGGGAACCTGCTCAGCGCTCTGCTCTCAGACCAGGCGAGGGCTCCGGGACTGTGTCCCTTGGAGAGGTGAACACAATTAACACAGCGTGACTCGAACTGGGCTCTGTGGGGAAAAAAAATAAATAAGCTTCAGTGAGTATTTGTAACCTAGAGTCATGCTTCATTCCTGTGTGTAGTCTGAGTTCATGACACCTATGTGTAGAAAAGCTGAAACTGAGAATTTAATTTAAAGTGGTCGGAGGTTGAAAATACTTGAAAGTGATTGGCAGACAAGCAAATAAAAATCGGCCCCCAAGCAATACAGCTTCAAATAGGCCTGAAAAAATTTCCACAAGACATATGGATTTACATTTAAAGTCTCCTAAGGAAATAACAAGAAAATCAAAGTAAACTTTTCCTGAACATGTTTCAGCTAGTGTAATGATGAGATTTAAAAAAAAAATTTTTTTTTAAAATCTGTTAAGGGGCCGGAGGGTTAGCCCAGTGGTTCCGGCTCCTGCCTCGCAAGCGCAAGGTCCTGAGTTTAATCCCCAGTAACCACATATGATGCTGGACATGGAGACTCACGCCCACCAACAATCAATACCGCATAGCACAGTGCCGGGCGTGGTGGCTCACGCCTGTAATCCCAGCCCTTGGAAGGCAGAGGCAGGAAGATTGCTGAGTTCGAGGTCTGCCTGGGCTACACAGTGATCTCAGGGCCAGCCTGAACTACAAAGCGGGACCCTGTCTCAAAAAAAAAAAAAAAAAAAATCTGTTAAGGTGAAAGAAAAAACAGGGACCCTCCAAAAAAAAAAAAAAGGAGTATGATATTTAAAAAATGACTTTGAAGATTTGAAAAAGAGCAAGACGAAACAACCATGATGAAAATGTCATTGCGAGGGTTTCAAGATGTTCAAGTAAGGAACAAATGAGACGAAACGAATAAAACTGCATTCATGAACAGAAACTACAGTTAAAAACATTACCCAAAATGCTTCCTGAGGGAAAAACAAAATGTGAAAGAGTCTCTAAGAGACAGAATGACTGAGAAGCTTTTAGGTAGAGATGTTATATACCAGGGCCCTAGACAGAGAAAATAAGCAAATGGGATGAGGCAATATCTTAAAGTATAATAGCTGGGGTTTTAATGAATTGTGGCCAGATAGCAAAGTCCAAACCCTAGACACCCGATGATTCTAGAACCAAATAAAATATGAATAAACTTGTACATAACAAAATAAGTCCCAGCCTCCCTCTATGATGAAACAGAAGTTAGGTTACTAACAGCAGTAATGGAAGCCAAGAAGAAAGAGCAAAGTTTTCAGGGCACTGGAAAAAAATAAGCAAAGTTGAGAAGACAGAAGTAAATTATTGTTTACCTTATTTTAGATAAAAAATAATATCTCAAATGGAAAAATGTGAGGTACTAAAATATGTGTGAAAATAATGGTGAATATGTAGATACAGTTTCCTACTTGTGGCTCCCTACATTTCTTTTACAGCATTGGGTAAGAGGTGAATGGAAAGTTCAAATCTTCACTTTTTAAAATTTTACATTGTATTGGTACATTATATATACACATCAGAATTACACTCCACATTGAGAATTTGTACCAGTATATGACACAACTTAATTCTCATTTTTCCCCCTCCCCTACTCACCCTACCTCCCTCTACCCCTATATACATAAGCATTTTTTACCATCAATTTTTTCTTTCTTCATTATTTACCCCCAAACCCCATTACCCTTTGAATATTTACTATTTCACAATATCAGTCATGCATTCTAGAACACATCTATAGCTTCAGTTTCTCATATTAGAGAAAATATACAGTATTTGCACATCTGTGACCTATTTATTTCACTTATGAGTATGTCCTGAAGGTACATCCATTTGAATACAAATGATTCAGTCTCATCATTCTTTATTGCAGAGTAATACTCCATTTTATTAAAAAGCAAATCTTCTTTATCCAGTCTAGAGCTGATGGACATTTGGGTTGTTTCTAAAATTTAGCTAGCACAAACTGAACTGCTATAAATATGGGTGCACATATGTCACAGTGATAGGAATCTTGTAATTCTTTTGTGTGTATCCCCAGCAGGGGAATAGCAGGGTCACTTTCAAAGGCAAGTTTCTCACTCTTTTTTTACTTTATAAACAAAAAGAATTATATTTGGAAAAGAAAAAATAAAAAGAAATGTGAAGTGTCCATAATTTATCAATTCCTAAAATTTTGATTCACTACTTTTAAGCTTCTATAAACATTTTACTTAATTAGATTCATGCTGCTTATTTGACCCAACTCCTTTGAATTGTTACTATAAATTAAGACATCTTCTATGACATCAAATATGCTTTGGATGAATCACTTTATTCTGCTCCTTAATATTCCATCTTTCAAGTGTGTCATGATGTAACTGAAACCAGCCACATTCTCACTTCTGAAAAGTGATCAATTAGATTGTTTGTGATGAAACAGAAATCCCATTTCCTCTTTCTGAACAAAAATTCCTTTTCTCAGCCTTTCTGGCAGTAGTTTGGAGCTGTACTCTGTATTCTGGCCAGTACAATACAGTGGTCCATCCATGTCCCTCAGGAAGGGCTTCTGAGATCTCTGGTGGGTACCAGAGTCTGAAGATGCTCACATCCCATATGTAAAACAACTTGACATTTGCATACAACCCTGGACACATTCTCCATGTATGTTAAAACATTTCCAGATGACTTTTAGTACCTAGTAAAACACAAATACTGTGTAAGTGACTTTTATTCTATTTTTTAGGAATAACAACAAAAAGTATGTGTTTTGTACAGATTCAAATTTTTTTTCAATTAATTTTGAGCTTTGATTGAATTCATGAAAGTGGAACCTTTAAATACACAGGGCCAGCTGTTTGTGGGGAACTGAAGAGGGCTGTCTCCAGTTGAGGCCGTAACATGTCTCTTGGTTTTCTACCTTTGCTCAAGTCAATAGAAGACTCATGAAGCCCTAGTAACCAACCTTCATTCTGGGTCCAAATTTCTTTCTGTTGGCGTTCACTTAGAAATACAAAATTAAACCCAGAGCATATACTCATGAGGTTACAGAAAACAGCAGGTCAGAAAACCTGCTCTCTCATGGGGTTATAGAAAATCACAGGTCAGAAAACCAGCTCTTTTTGGCTATTCATAGACGATCTGTTCTTAGTTTGTAATGATCACACCAGCACGGAAGTTTAGGAAAAGTTCCCATTTGGCTTTTCCCATGATATGTCTGCATATGCTTGCCATTTTCTTGTTTAGTGTAGAATATTGTTTCACTTATGTATGAGTTGATGGTATATTACAAGTATTTTCCATTTTGATAGCTTCCTAATTTATAATTGATTTTATGAAGATGCCTTTAATTTTTTAAACCTTATGGAGATCAAGCTATTGGAGTTTTTGTTGTTGTTTATGCTCTTTGTATTTTTGTTGTTTAGAAATGAAATGTTCCTGGAACAAACGTATTTTTCCAGACTTGCTTTAAGTTGTATATACATTTAAGTTGTATAACATTACCCACAATACTTCCTGAGGGAAAAACAAAATGTGAAAGTCTCTAAGAGACAGAATGACTGAGAAGCTTATAGGTAGAGATGTTATATACCAGAGCCCTAGAAAGAGAAAATAAGCAAATGGGATGAGGCAATTTCCTAATGTATAATAGCTGGGAGTTTTAATGAACTGTGGCCTGGATAGCAAAGTCCAAGTCCTGGACACCCGATGATTCCAGAACCAAATAAAATATGAATAAACTTTTACATAACAAAGTAAGTCCCAGCCTCCTGGAATTCCCTGGCACTCATTGTATTACAAATGTGGGTTAGAAATGAACATTCAAGTTAGCATTTCAAAAACTGAAAGAACAGCAAAAAGTTCAAGCTTATTGAGCAAATGGTGACTATTTTCACATAGTACTTAAATCAATCTTGCAATAATCCAGTTCATAATATTGTTATTGTTAAACTATTGCAGAGATTAAAAAGGGGAGCCAGGAAGCGGGGGAGCTGGGATCTGACTACAGAGTCCACAACCTATAGGCAGGTGTCCGGCTCTCCCGGGATGTACCACGCATCACTTCAGCAATGCAAGGTCCTTTTTATATTCTCAACCTCTTTCTTCTCACTGTCTCTGTCTCCGTTTTTTGAGCTGCAGAGTCCTTCCCACAGACTGCTCTCGAATTAGTGGTCCTTTTGCCTCAGCCTCCCAATCACTGGCTACCGCTCCTGGCCTGATGCTTCCTGGATTACACACAAATTCTTGCACAAATTGAGGTTTACTTATGGTTTGTCTCATTTATCTCTCGGGCTCATGATTTATGTTCTCATTCTAATTGGCACTCACCATTAAGTTTTAAAATTCCCCCATTAATCGCTTTTCATCTTTCTTTCACTTTCAGTGATGACCCTATTGCTATTTTCTTTTGTGATTCATTTTGGAAGTTCTAATTCATTCTAATGCTGATTTCATCTTGTTTACTATTTACTTGCACCGTTGCCTTAAATCTTTGTAGTAGTCAGTTCTTCATTGCCAGAACAAAACACCTGACATACGCAGAGGAAAGGTTTATTTTGGCTCACCGGAAGCAGGGGTTTCAGTCGGGGCCGGCTGCCTCCACAGAAGCTACCACGGTGGGAGGGATGGCAGAGGAAAGCTGCCATCGTTGGTGCAGATGGGAGGCACAAAAAGACTATTCCAGCCGGACGTGGTGGCTCACGCCTGTAATCCCAGCACTCGGGAGGCAGAGACAGGAGGATTGCTGAGTTCGCGGCTTGCCTGGGCTACATGGTGAGCTCAGGGCCAGCCTGAACTACAGAGTGAGACCCTGTCTCAAAAAAAAGGACTCTTCCAGTGTTCTCAACAACTTGGTGAGACAGTGACAATTACTGGTCCCTTCTAGAGGTGGCCATGAAAGATGGCTGTGTCCGATATTCCTGCAGAGAACGTAGTACTCCCCCGGGATCCGAGAGTTGGTCAAAAGCAGGGAAGTTGAGAGAATTATAAAGCACTTTAGGTAGAAAAACCAGTCCCAATTATGGGGAAAGCAGAAACATGCCATTTGTGGAAGTCACTTCAGACCTCATTGGTTGCGTTATTGAATAACTTTGGGGAAATTATGTTTCTAGCACATTATTTCTAAATAATTTTGATCCCCAATTTTTCTTCACTGACCCTCAGCAATTTAAAATTCTACTTTCCTCCAGCCCTGCTCTATCTTTTCCGTTTACTCAGTGGACAATGGTACAGATACAGTAGGGCCAGGGGCAGGAGAACTTGTGCGCTAAGCGTGGCCTCCATTTCCCAGGCAGAGGTTATGGTAAGTGGGGGGAATTACACTGTTTCATAATTTTTTTTCCCAATAAGACGTCACAGTAGATTATCTGGTTGCCACCACTTATCACTGCGCAGCTGCTCCCCTGTTCTACGCTTCCTCAAACTCTGCGGAAGTCAAATGGAAAACATAACACCAGCAGGAGGAAGCGGAGTGAGCGTCCAGCAAAGAGGCATCAGAGCTCATGGTACAAGTCCGGCTTAGACAGACTATTTTCTACTCAATCTGCTAACGCAGCAAGGAGTTCATCTCCCTTGAATCCAAGAAAGAAGAGAGAAGAAAAGGCTTTTTCATTTAAGCCTCAAAACTGTCCTCCCAACCCCCCTTACTTTTCCGTGTTTGACCTTTCAAAAGAGGCACTGCAACTATTCCATTTTTTAAAGAGGGAAGTCAGAGATATGTCACAGAGAGAGAAAATGAAATTTTGCATCAGGTGAAATTTCTGCACAGATATTTCAGAAGGATTCATAATTCTATGGCCATACACAAATGATCCATTTTGTTAATCTGAATTTTGAGGGTCATTAAAATTTTTTTTCTCGGCTCTGGAGTAGTTTATTACTTCGAGAGAGAGAAGGAAAAAAAGCCAGTTTAAAACCAGGTAAGGGAAGAAAGCTGACAAAAACATAAATTAGAGGAAGAACTTAATTTAAAAAGTGTCAAAAAGGATAGATAGTCTTAGTTCAATAATAAAGCCTGGTTCAAGAGCCTTCTATCTTTAAATAAAGCGTTCAAGCACTCTATTACCTGTGTACAACCAATCTTTGATTTCCAATCTAAGTCTATTTTTGCTTCTCGTGATTAGCATACAAATGTGAAAAAAGAAAAAAGTAGTTACATGCATGACGATTAGGACATGCCTTTGCTTTAATGTCAGTGGTTTGTCAGGCTAGAGGTGATGAAATAAATTGCTGCTCTCTCGGCTCCTTGGAGGTAGCTCTTGTCTGAAAATGACTCCTATCCATCTCCTTTCATTTTTATTCTAAGTTCATCATACAATCTGCAAGCACATAAGCATATATTTGCTTTAAAAGAAATAAAGCACAATGGCTTATAGCACCTGGCTAATATATACGAGCAGGCAGAGAGGTGTGCCCGGCTCCTGTGGCAGGACCACTCTCTCTTCACAGTAGCATAGAGCTGGGAGATTTAGCCTAAACGTGGACCCCCTACCCTGTCAAGAATCACATGCTCCGCGTGAGCTGAGAGGACCAAGTGTCAAAGCAAAGTCTTATGTCAGTCGCTGACCCTGCCCACAGAAAGACATGAAGCTGAAGGAATGGGTGGGTGTCTTTTAGTTTTATGTTTGAGCATAATATTAAAAGCCATAACCCCTCTCAGAGACTTCATGCGAACGGCATCTTAATTCCAGTTGTATGAGCAGCCCACAATCTTGCCAAACCTAAAATTCACAATTTTCTACTAATACTATTAAAGGGGACATTTGCCAATTCCTGCCCACCATCACTTCCACTGAGTGCTTTCCAGAATCTTCTCCGAAGGATCAGACTCTGGATATGAGGAGTCCTGACCCACATCCTGCGTCCTGAGCTGTGCCGAGACAGCAAGCTCCTAAGGACTGGCCCTTGCGTGAAAGGGCCTTGCAGGAACAGAGGTTAGATCACAGCGTAGGTGCCGCTGACGGATGGCCCCATTTACATCAAAGGCAGTTATTATGCATGAAACCACTCAAGCATCATTTGTTTCAGGGAGTTCAACCAGTCAGTTTTTCAGTTCCCTTCTGGTTCAGGGTCAGAGGCAAATGAAGGATCTCAGGTCGCCTTCATTTGGGGACAGTGATGCTTCCCATCTTATTTACAGCAAATTTGTTTAAAGAGTATCCTACTTATAAACTATGTGAAAGCATCCTTTCCTTGAGCCCCACGGAGGCCAGGGAGAAACTGTCATAGACCCGGAGGCCTGATTTGCATTGAATAAGAGTCCACCTAAGCAGGCAAGCTGTGCCAGGAACTCCACTCGAAGTCATAAACCTGTGAGCCCCGGACAACAAGCAGGTTGGCACCAAATACAAATACTTTTGGAAAAACACTCTTCGGGCCACCGCTCCAAATCCCACATCAACTTCAAGGCTCATGAGAGTCTGAATTTAAACGCAATGATCTTAATCCTCTTGGAGTTATGATTTCAGATTCAATCACAGGACAAGAAATGGTTGATAAGGCCTAGGAGCTGCCCTTCCATGATCACTAACATTTGTGCAGTGCACTGTAGCTTAACAATAATATATTATTTACAAATAATCCATTATACTATTTAGTATACTATTACTACTTATATATCCATAGGAAGAAGGCATTATCCTTGCTCATTAGCATGCAAACTGAGTCTCTAATAAATTTAATCAAATTTCATAGACAATACAGAAAAGGAGGAAACATAGCAAAAAGGTGGATTTCTATTTTCCTTGTGAAGAAATCACTGTCACATTTTGCACACAAGAAATGACAGGATGAAATGTGACAAACATTATGTTGGATTCTTAGTGACCATAAAAGAATGGTGAGAAGAAGATGAAGGGTTAACACACTTTGTACATAATGTTGCAGAATAGAAGCTTCCGCTACTTCACTCCCCTAGAAAAGCCACATTTGGGAGAGACCCGTGTGGATGAATAAACACCCACACCTCGCGTTTGAGGTCCAGAGGGAAAACCCTTACTTTTTAGGATCCATTAACTTCTAACCTCCTACAGATACAGTTGAGGCCATCACAGAACAGTTTTTAATTGAATGAGTTCGTGTGCCTGTTTCTTCACAGGAAAGAGGCCAGAATAACTTCATTGTACACAGATCCTATATCTGAGATTTCCACCCTTTATCTCAAAGGAGGAGATGGGATTGATTGACAGACTCATTTCTAAACATTAGCGACTTGGTGTTATAGAACCAAAGCTTTGTGTTTGTTTGCTTGTGGAATGAGGAATTGTAGATGAGTCCCATCATTTAAAAACACTCTATTGTAAATGTGAATAAAAGTAAAAAAAAAAAAAGAATTCAACTCAATAGACACACACTGGAGTTAAACGCCTTCTTCTGTATTCCCAGGGATCGCTGGAGGGAAGCCGAGCCAAGGCTTTTCCCTATAGGACCCTGTGTCAGTAGCTTATTCATTTCGTATTAATAACATGCCGCAGCCCAGGATGTGCAGATTCTGTTTGATAGCCACACACCTGAAGCTGTTAGTGCATTAAATGCATATACTTGTAAGAAGTAATATCTTCCAGACCATCCCATCTCCTCACAGATATTTTATGGACACAGCATATATTTAATCAAACATTTCTCCCATAGCTCCACACACACGCAGAGTGTAGCCTGTCCTATTTATCTTCTCCCTTTCGTATGATGTAATACCATCTGGCATCCAACCACTGTACCTCTTGCATCAGGGCAATTCTGTGTGTGAATAAAGTGACATTGTGTTATCAAAGCGTGTGAACAGGTCGTTCTTAGATATGGTGTGGAAATACATTTCTTTCAGCATTAATCCACAGAGTGCTAAGTGCAGTACCAGTGAGCACATTGCTAAGTTTTGCAAGTTTAACATTTCTCTCAAAAAAGAGTTAATAATTTCTACTTTTAAGAATGTGCAAGAAAGTTGGGTTTTACATATATTTTTTCAAGTTATTTTCCTAAAAGAAGAATTAATAATATTGACTTTAGAACTTTTCAGCATAATCAAGTTTATGCATGTGTGTGTAGGCTGTACACATGCCATGTTTGAAAAATAGAGAATGCATCCTATTTGGGGAAATGAAAGAGGAATTGTATATCTTTAGCCAGATCGTGTCTCACGATAAAATTTGTTCTAAATGCAAAAGGGCTTGAGTTCAGTTCCCGGAATTGCTAAATAAATACATTTAAATAAAAATGAAGAAAAATTAAATGAAAACTAACCATGGGGTTTATTTAAAAAATGATCCTTGGTACCACAAATATAATCAATCAATCAAACAATCAAATGAACCTCTCTGGGTTATAAGTAGTGTAAAGTTGCCATCAATTACATTATGAAATTTGTTCAACAAAAGAGAAAAACTGTAAGATTAATACTAAATTTTAAAATTTCCAACAAACTTTTTCAATAAACGGTTAAGCAAAAGGTGGTGGTAAATTCATTTGGTTTTTTCAAAGCAAACATCAGTAAGAGCCATCTTTAATGACCATTCAGTAGCTCCACACATAGGCGTAGGCTGTGTTCAGGGCAGCCCCTGCCAGCCACTGTGGGCACCAGGGAGCTACTCAAAGCAGCATGTGTGACGTGTCTCCAGTGAGAAGGTGTCTTGCGGAAGCCTAAAGTGTATACTGAAAATATTTCGTGAGCTTCAGCACCCGTGCACTGAGTAAGGCCGGTGGGGCCTCCATTGTAGAGCTCAGGGTGCGATGGGCGGGGTCTCTAGGAAGCAGTGAGCACCAGGCAGCAACAGGACTTACAGGATCAGCTGTGGCTTCCCTGTGGAGATGCCATCCAAGCTGCTGATGGACTCATACCAATAACCAAGTGTCAGAAGATCCGCAGAGAGTACTGAGCTGCTCCTCAGATGGAAGGGTAGGCCCAGAGTCCTAGATTAGGAACAGGGCAGTAGAGAACACTAATAATATTATGAGGAAGTCGGGGAGAAAAGGTGTAGGTGACATTAAAGTCCTAGGTCAGGAAAACCTGGCTTAGTCTGGCCAGTGTTTACCGGGTCAGGGGATGTTGGGAGGCGCGTTCTGCTGGGTGAAAGGACAAAGAGATGCACACAGGGCTTGTGATCCAGTGAGGACATAACACAAAGAGAGGGTCCTGCTGTTGGGCCCCAAGTTGCATTCAAAAGAATATCACTCAGGGGTTGAAGCAGAAGAATTGCAAGTTCAAGGCCAGCCTAGTCAACTTAGCCAGACTCTGTGTCAAACAAACAAAATAAAACGGGATTCAGGATGAAGCTCAAAGCTGGAGTGCTTGCCTGGCATGTAAAAGGTTCTGGGTTTAATTCCCAATATCAAAAAACAACAAGAAAGAAAGAGAGAGAGAGAGAAAGAAAGAGAAAGAAGGAAGGAAGGAAGGAAAACATGATTAGTTCTGTGGCTATGTCATAATTTAAAATATATTTTATAAATAGTACTTAGGACTGCATGGGTGGGTATACCTTGGCGGTAGAGCCCTGACTTAGCATTTGTGAGGGTCTGGGTTTAAGTCTCACGAGTGCAAAAACATGTAGCTCTTCAGTGTGCACTTGATTCTTTGAAAAATGATATTGGCCTGCCATGATTATTAACTGTAATGATCAGGTTGTTAATAATATTAAGAGAGGGTCTGATAATCAACTGAAAAATTGATTAGCAATAATTGTTCTGGGTCATTGGGTAATACTGAGGATTAAAGGAATGTCACTTCTTTTGCACAAAGTTTTGTACTAGTTAATTTTCAAATTGATGAAGTTCAACAGATTATCCTCCTCTCTAATATTATATAATGCGATTTTTTTTTTTTTTTTTTGCTTTTTTTGGAGACAGGGTCTTGCTTTGTAGTTCAGGCTGGCCCCGGGCTCACCATGGTGCCCAGGCAAGCCGCCGCGAACTCAGCAATCCTCCCGTCTCTGCCTCCCGAGTGCTGGGATTACAGGCGTGAGCCACCACGCCCAGCATTATATGTGGTAACCGGGGATCGAACTCAGGTCCTTACGCTTGCGAGGCAGGCGCCGGAACCACTGAGCTAACCCTCCGGCCCTATAATGCAATTATTTATCAACCT
>PVIC010039463.1:0-17128 GCA_004025085.1 Thryonomys swinderianus
CCGGAACCACTGAGCTAACCCTCCGGCCCAAGCTTAGCTTTTTAGGAAAAGTAACAGGAGATTCACTGTCCCTGTAATTGCATAAAAATGTTCTGCCTTCCCAGAGGTGTTTTGTAGAAAACTTTGTTTAAACATTTGCATCAGTAATAGAGAAAGAATGATCTAGAAGTGATAAAATTAAAAGCTGTAGCTCTTGCTGTGTTTAATAGTTCCACCTATAGATAAAACACTCAACTCCATAGATGTTGCCAAGGTGTGGGGATGGCACAGAGGGGTTAAATCCTGTCTCCAAGAGGTCAGGATGGCTGAGTGGGGTGCTAATTAGATCAAGGAACTCTTTGGGACTATATCTTCAGGTTATATGTGTATTTGTGTGAGTCCTCTACTATGTGCATGAGTGTGTGAGTGTGTACACACATGTGCCTTTGCTGGAGAGGAGAAAGGGACTTGGGCTTTTATCAAAGTCTCCAAGACCTGAAGCTGCCCACTAGAGGGGTCTAAGGGCAGCTAGGTGCTGGCCCACACGGTCTCTCACCATCAGAGCTGCTGGGCTATACTGAGGCCCCCGCATCATGCCACCCAGGGTGCATGGTAAAGTGCAGGGCTCTGGGCACCCAGGCCTTCTGAACCATGGTCCTAGTGTCTGGGTGTGGAGTGCAGAGAGCAGTGTGTCTGAGCTCTGCCCAGGTTCCCGGTGCTCTGTGAGTGCAGTGCCATCTGGGGACTTGCTGGTTCAGAGGCCTGGGTGTCGCGTCTTCATCTACTCCTGCGTCGGGTTTTTCTGCACTGCCCTGCCCTCCTCCTCTCCCTATTGCTCAAGGTTTAAAACTCCTTGACAACCTGCGGTCTCAGAGTGCCTGTGAGCAGGACAGCTTGGCCTGATTATTGAGGTCACACGTGAGGCTGTTCTCAGTCCTCAGCACCCCCCATCTCCTCCCCTCCACTGTCGATGCAGTGATGAAAACACCCTCCCCCCAGCTAGTACCTACTCTATACAATTACAGAGGTGTCAGGAGAAAGCTGATGAGCGACAGTGCTCAGTGCGTCAGTGACTGATGACGGCCCTGCTGCAAGTGACACTGAGTCATGTGCCAGTGGATGACTGGTTTCTGCAGCAAGCTGAGCCCGGCATGCGCGGCGGCACAGGATGTTCCGGGGCCAGGCAGGTTGCTCCGGCGTGACCTCTGAGACTGTGCTTGGAAAGTCATTTATAGTTCTTGGGTCCTGGCTGTGCAGTGTCTCAGTTGCCTGATTTGGCTTAATTTTGCATTTAGGCCCATGAAGCCTTTGCTAAAGGTTCACATTTGACAGTGTGTTATTCCTGGGCAGTTTATGGTAGAGCTTTCTGTGGTGACTTGTCCTAGACTGGTTATTGCAGATCATTTGTTGTTGCTTGAATCGGTGTCATTATTTTTTCTCCTTAGAGTCTTTCATCTTCCACCTGGAATGAATTCCTTCTCTGTCTGCTGTTGCATCTTCCCCACCTTGGCAGGTCTGTTTGGACAGTGGTTCCTGTAGGATGCATTCTCGGTGCCAGCTGGGCGGCCTTCTCGTCTCTCAGTTGCTGTCGTGTGATGTGCACAGGTCCCTGTTGGCAGTGCCCTTGGGCAGAAGCCCGTGCTGTTTGCTTGTTACCTTGTCTCTGTGTTCAGCTATCTCCTCAGCCTTCCACCCATGTGCCCAGCACTCTGTCCGGTCATCCGTCTGTCTACTCACTTCCCTGGTGCTGGTGCGCTTCCTGCCAGGGGCTGGTCCTGTGTGTGACTGTGGTGCTGAAGTGCACTGGTCCTTGGGCAGTTTGTGGTCCAGTGGGGAAGGTGCTGATCCCGCTGTGCTGCCCATGGCGCAGGGCTGAGACATAAGCAGGGCTGGGTACAGTGAAATGCTGCTGGGTAAGGCCCCTAAACTGTACTTGCAGGGGGACCCTGAGCTCAGCAGGAGGTGGCTGTGCCAGGCTTGAGCTGGAGGGCACAGGGAGTGGGCTAGGACACGAGGCCTCCCATGAGGAGCTGGTCTATCAGTGACATGTTGGGTGTCTGTCACCCTGCAGCTTGAGCAGGAAGACCTGCTCTTGCCCCATGCTAGTGAATGGGCAGTCTATGATGTGTCTGTGTTGGGGTCCAACGTTTGGACAGCTAGGGTGTCATGCTTTCTTTGGAGCCAGATGACTCCAGGCACAGTCCAGGCACAAAGTGGGGACCTCTGATAGGGATTTAAAAAAGGAGGAAACGAGCTCTGAGCAGCTGCTTCCCCTTTACTTCAACAGGAAGCCAGATGTTTCACGACTGCCCAGTTCACCCCCCTAAATGCAGGAAAACTTTAATTATAAGAAGATAGTTTTTAAAAGTCCAACAAGCAGCACTTATATTGAATTTGATTTGTGTATACCTTTTTAGCTAATAATGTCATGGAAATTTCTAAATTTAAGTCTTAAGAGCTTGTCAGAGAAGAAAAGATTTATTTTTGGAAAAGCGTGTTCCCTAGTGTTCCTGCCTTGGTCTTAGAAATTGTGGGAGGCCATTCTCAGGGCTGGGAGGCTGTCTTGGGGCCCTAGACTGTAGGATGAGGGTCTTACAGGGGCCCCTCACCTGATTCCAACAATCTCAGCTATTTTCTCTGTCAATAGGAATCACAAAGGCCTACCCTTGTGTGAAGATTCTTCTGGGACTGCTTTCCGTAAAATGTGAAGTCAATTTCTTTTTCCATTTTCAATCATGAAAATGAAACCTGGAAGCTGCCCTCTGTGTGTAATGGAAAGATCTGAGCTTGCGGCCCTATTTCCATTTCCATTGCTCCTTCCCAGCCAGAACACTGGTCCCCACATCACATCTCCAGGCGTGGACCACGGCGGGAGGGCAAAAGCTGCTGTTAACCATACGTGCTGTGGTTGGGTTGGGGAGAGCACTCCCTGCATGTTTTCCTCCAGGGTCTAGGCGTGCGCTGGCTGTGCACTCTAGATTCCTTTTCCAGGTTTCTGTTGTCCCTTTGCCCCCTTCATTTTCTCCTGGAGAGAGTCAATTACTACTGTGATTCTTACTCAAAACATTACAAGCAAACAAGAATATTAATTGGAAAATACCAATTTAGAAATGCCGTTTCTTAAATAATGTGCTTTTATAGTATTTCTGGGTAGAAAAGGCATTGTTATTATGGGGATAGGTCTGTTCCTGTCCTTTATTTTTCTCATGAGCCCATAAAATAATATTTTAAACCAATTTTTTGTTACGTATCCTACGTAAAATCAGTATTCTTTAAAATGTTAGCAGTTTAAGATGTGCTAAGGATACCTCTGGCTGTAATTTCTCAGAGAGGGTTGAGCCCTACCAGACTTCATAAAACATGTTCATCTACTTTTGCACACATCATGGAAATCCTGAAGTATCTTGGATGTGTAGACATAAGCTTTAAAAAATATTATGCAAAAATAAACAATATAAAATTTATCATTTCAACCAATTAATTAAGTATGGGTTCAGTGTCATTAGCACAACTATACTGTTGTGGGGCCATTGTTAGCACTGCTCGCTCCCAGACTCTTGAAACAGCACCAGTTATTAAAAAGTAGCTCCTCCTTTTTACTACTTCCCTTTAGCCCCTGACAGCCACCCTTTCTCTTTGAATTTGTCAAAGTATCACTTGATAAGTATCACTTGAATGAAGTCATACAGCATTTGTCCTCCAGTGACCAGTTTTTTTCACTTAGCATTATGTTTTCAAGCTTCATTCATGTCACACCTTAGGTTCATAGCCTCTGTCATAGCATGCTTCCTTTTTACGGCCAAATAATACCCTATTACATGTATGTACCACATCTACCCAACCATGGACACTGGTTTAGCTGTTGTGAATATTTTACTTTTTAGCTGTTGTGAATATTGGCACCCAGCTATCTCTTCAAGGCTTTCTTTTAATCCTTTTTGGTATATACTTGGAAGTGGAATTGCTGGATCATGTGGTAGTTCTTTGTTTAGTTCTTACAGGAACTGCTGATGCTGTATTATTTCCCACAATGTGTGTACCATTTTATATTCCTACCACCAATGCCCAAGGTCCTTATTTCTTCCATCCTTGTCAACATATGTTATTATGATTTTTTTTATAGTGGGCACTCTGATAGGTATGCATTGTTTCCCACTATGGTTCTGATTTCAGCTCCCTACTAAGTAGTAAAGGTAAGTGTCTTTTTAACGTATTTTATTTGTTTGTGTGTTTATTTATTTATTTATTTTTTTGAGACAGGGTCTCACTTTGTAGTTCAGCCTGGCTCTGAGCTCACTATGTCGTACAGGCAAGCCTCGAACTCAGCAATCCTCCTGTCTCTGCCTCCCAAGTGCTGGGATTACAGGCGTGAGCCACCACACCTGGCTATTTATTTGTTTTTTAAAGATTTTTGAAACTGTTCTGGCTGGGAAGGAGCAGTGGAAATAGAAACGGGGCCACAAACTCAGGTCTTTCCCTTACACACAAAGGGCAGCTTCCAGGGAGTATTGCTTCTCTTTTGATTTCATTAAAGAGTTTGAGGAGTAGTGGCATTAGGTCAAGTTTAGTTTAATTTTTTGGTAGGTCTAGTTTATTTATTTCTTTAGTCTTGCTTTGTAGTTCAGGCTGGCCCTGAGCTCATTATGTAACCCAAGCAAGCCTTGAGCTCAGCAATCATTCTGCCTCTGCCTCCCGAGTGCTGGGATTACAGACGTGAGCCACCACACCTGGCCTTTTTAATGTATTTGTTGGCAATTTGTATATATTTTTGTGTGAAATTTCTGTTCTTCCTTTTGCCCACTTTTGAATCAGGATCTAATTTTTTTTTTTTTTTTGAGACAGGGTCTTGCTTTGTAGTTTAGGCTGGCACTGAGCTCACTATGTAGCCCAGGCAAACCTCAAACTCAGCAATCCTCCTGTCTCTGCCTCCCGAGTGCTGGGATTACAGGTGTGAGCCACCATGCCCGGCACTGTGGTATGTGGTATGTGGTATTGATTACTGGTGGGCGTGAGTCTCCACGCCCAGCATTGTATGTAGTTACCGGGGATCGAACTCAGGACCTTGCGCTTGCGAGGCAGGCGCCAGAACCACTGAGCTAACCCTCCGGCCTGGGATCTAATTTTTTAATTAAATTGTTGGAGTTCTTTATATTTTCTGTATATTATTTCTTTATCAGATATATGATTTGGAAATATTTTCTCTGTGTGGTTTGCCTCTTCATTTTGCTGATAGCATCCTTTGATGGAAGTATTAGAGGGGTTGCACTATGTTATCTAGGGTAGCCTAGGGTAGCCTACTTACTCAAGTAATCTTCCTGTCTCAGCCTCTCAAGTAGCTGAGACTACAGGTACACAGCTCACAAAACTTTTTTTTTAACTTTGATGGAATCCCAGTTTTTCCAGCACCATTTGTCAAAGAGGCTATCTTTTCTCCATTGAGGGTGTTTGGTTCCTTTGTCAAAGATGAAGTAGCTTGGTATAGCTGGTATTATTTCTGGGTCTTCTAGTCTGTTCCACTGATCTTTGGGCCTGGTTTTTTTCTTTTTCTTTGCCAGTACCATTTTGTTTTTATTACAGTGGCTTTGTAATAGTTTCAAGTTGGGGATTGTGATACCCCCTGCCATGATCTTGTTGCCTAGGATTGATTTTGCTCTTCTAGATCTCTTGTGGTTCCAGATGAATTTTTAGATTATTTTCTCTAGCTCTGTGAAATATGCTGTTGGGATTTAATTGAGATTGCATTGACTCTATTTAATAGTTTGGGCAGTATGGCCATTTTGATGATATTCATTCTTCCTACCCAGGAACAAGGGATGTCTTTCCATTTTCTGATATCCTCTTTGATCTCTCTTTTCAAAATGCTGTAGTTTTCAGAGTAAAGGTCTTTTACTTCCTTTATTAGATGATTCCTAGATAGTTCATCTTTTTGGATGCTATTGTGAAATGAATTGATTTCCTGATTTTTCTTTCAGTGAGTCTATTGTTCATATATACAAAGGCTATTGAATTTTGAGTATCCAGCTAAATCTGATGATTAAATCTAGAGTCTTTTGGTTGAGTTTTTAGGATCTTTTTTTTTTTTTTTTTTGGTGGTACTGGGGATTGAACTCGGGCCTTGTGCTTCAAGGTAGGTGTGGTACCACTTGAGCTAAATCCTCAGCACTGAGTTTTAGGATCTTTTATATAGAGTATCACATTATCAGCAAATAATGATAGTTTATCTTCCTCCTTACCAATCTTCATTCCTTTTATTTCTTTCTTTTCACTAATTGCTATGGCTAATGTTTCCAAACCTATATTGAACAGGAGTGAAGTTAGTGGAGATCCTTGTCTTGTTCTTGATCTTAATGAGAAAGGTTTCCGTTTTTGACTGTTTAATATGATGTTGATTGTTGGTTTCTCATAAATAGCTTTTAGCAGTTTGAAATAAAACCATCTTTTCCAATTTTCTCTGGGCTTTTAATCATGAGTGGATGTTGGATTTTGTTGAACATTTTTTCTGCATCTATTGAGATGATTAGTTTTTTCCTTGAGTCTGTTAATATACTGTATTACATTTATTGATTTATGTATGTTGAGCCATCCTTGCATCCCCTGGGATGAATCAAACTTCGTCAGGGTGTATGATCTTTTTGATGATGCTCTGTATTTTATTTGCTGGTATCTTATTGAGGATTTTTGCATCAGTATTCTTTAGGGAGATTGGCTTGTAGTTCTCCTTTTTGGTTGGGTCTTTCTTTGCTTTTGGAATCAAAGTAATGGTTGCTTCCAGAATTGAGTTTGAGAGTATTGCTTCTCTTTTGATTTCATTAAAGAGTTTGAGGAGTAGTGACATTAGCTCTTCTCTGAAAGTCTTGTAGAGCTCAACAGTAAAACCACTGGGACCTGAACTTCTCTTTGTCAGTAGGTTTTTAGTCACATTTTAAATTTCACAAATTGATAATGAGGTGTTTAGCATTTTGTTTTTTTAGACAGGGTCTCGCTTTGTAGTTCAGGCTAGCTCTGAGCTCACTATGTAGCCCAGGCAAGCCTGGAACTCAGCAATCCTCCTGTCTCTGCCTCCTGAGTGCTGGGATTACAGGCGTGAGCCACCACGCCCGGCAGGAGAGTGTTGTTTAATGTCCATGTTTTTGTTAGATTCTTAGAATTTCTTTTGGTATTGATCTCCAATTTCAAGGCAGTATGGTCTGACAGTATACAGGGGATAACTTCAGTTCCTTTCCATTTACTAAAACACACTCAATGAACTAGCATGTGGTCTTTTTTGTAGAATGATCCATGAGCAGCTGAGAAGAATGTATATTCTCACTTTGTGGGGTGAAACACTCTGTAGATATCTGTTAAGTTCATTTGTTCAAAAGTTTGGTTCAGTTCATGTATTTCATTACTGATTTTTTGTCTAGTCAATCTGTCTATTTGTGACAGTGGGGTACTGAGGTCCCCCACTACTATTTTATGATGCTTATCTGGGTTTTATTTGTTTATATAGTTGGGTACAGTAGAATTTGGTGCATAAATATTTATGATTGTCATTTCTTTCTTTTGGATTGTTCCCCATATGGAGAAGGATGTAGTATCCTTCTTTGTCTCTCTTAATTAGTTTGGGTTTGAAATATACAGTGTCTGCAAATAGGATAGCTACTCCTGCTTTTTTTGCAGTTTCTTGTCACATGGAAAATTGTTTTTATTCCTTTATTTCCAGTCTTTGGATTTCTTTCTGAATTGGGTGTGTTTCTTATATAAAGCATATTGTTGGATTTTGCTTCTTAATCCATTCTGCCAGTCTGTATCTTTTAATTTGCACACTGAGGCATTGACATTAATGGTTATAATTGATATGTACTGATTTAACCTTGTCATGATGTTTTCCTGTTCTTGGCTCATTTATTTATTTATTTATTGAGAGAAAGAGAGAGAGAGAGAGAGAGAGAGAGAGAGAGAGAGAGAGGGTCTCACTTTGTAGTTCAGGTTGCTCCTGAACTCACTATGTAGCCCAGGCCAACTTCAAACTGACAGCAATCCTCCTGCCTCTGCCACCATGCCTGGCATTTTGGCATATGGTTACCAGGAATCAAAATAGAGTCCATGTGCTTGCCAGGTACACACCAGAACCACGCAAAATCCCTGGCCCTTGGCTATTTTATTCTTTGCTTTTCCCCTTTCAATTCAGTTTCTTGCCTTGCCCTGTGAGTTCACTGTGCTGGGTCTCATGGGATTGTGACACTCACTGTCTTTTTCTAGGATATTGTTTAGAATTTTTGGAGTGCAGGTTTTGTATTCGTGAAGTTTCTTAGGTGTTCTTTGTCATATACATATCTTTATTTCCCCATCGATGTTGAAGGATAGTTTTACAGGATTTATCAATCTAGGTTGGAGGTTGTTTTCTTTTAGGGTTTGAAATTCCAGGCTTTCCTTGACTTGAGTGTTTGCATTTGCAAAATCTGCTGTGATTCTAATGGGCTTTCCTTTGTATGTGATTCATTTCTTTTCACTGACTGCTTTCAATATTTCATTCTTCTGTTGGGTTTCTGGAACGTTTTTTTTTTTGAGACAGGGTCTTGCTATGTAGTTCAGGCTGGCCCTTAGCTTACTATGTAGCCCAGGCAAACCTGGAACTCAGCATTCCTCCTACCTCTGCCTCCCCACTGCTGGGATTACAGGCATGATCCACCATGCCTAGCTGGAATTTTTTTTGAGACAGGGTCTCGCTTTGTAGTTCAGGCTGTCCCTGAGCTCACTATGTAGTCCAGGGAAGCCTCAAACTCAGCAATCCTCCTGTCTCTGCCTCCTGAGTGCTGGGATTACAGCTGTGAGCCACCACGCCCAGTGCTGGAATTTTGATTATTGTATTCCTAGGTGTAGGTCTTTTTATATTACAGACACTTAGAGTCCTGTATGCCTCACTTATCTGTATGTCAAGTTCTTTTCCTTTTCCTGTGAAGATTTGTGCCATTACATCTGTGAACAGTTTTTTTAATATATCTTTACGCTATTTCCTGTTTCTTCACTGACTGCAATCAGTCTTATGTTATTTTTTGCATCATCTAGCAGCTGCTGAATTGAGTTCTTATGGTCTCACTGTTTTCCATAAATTATTCCTTTCCTGTTCACTGGGTGCAATCCTCTCTTCTAGGTCTGATATTTGGTCTTTCATATTCATTCAACCTACTTTTTAGACTTTCATTGGAGTTTTTTCATTTCTGGAAATCTGTTTGAAGCTGTTTAACAGATTCCATTACTTTTGTAAGCTAAGATTGTATCATATTTCTGATCTTTTCTTTAGTGTTATTAGTCATATCTTCCACTTTGGACACTGTTTTTATCTGAGAAACTATTTCTGATTTCCATTTTACTAGATCCTCCTTTGATATTGTCTCAGAGAGTCCTGGTGTTTGAACTTCAGTTTGCTCTATTCCTGTTTTCCCTGGTTTCTCCTGTGGTGATGATCCTTGTGGCTAAGTTTTTGAATTTTTTTCTCATTTCTATTTTGTTGTTGTTGTTGCTGCTGCTGTTTTTGGTTTAATTCCTGGCCTGCTTGTAATTTTTAATGCAAGTCTCTCTCTCTCTTCCTTCCTCGCTCCTTTCCTTTCTCTCTCTCTTCTTTTCTTTCTTTCTTCCTTTTCTTCCTTTCTCTTTCTCTCTTCCTTCCTTCCTTCCTTTTTCCCTCCCTCCCTCTTCCTTTTTTATCTTTTTTTTTTTGTAGTTCAGGATGGTCCTGAGTTTACTATGTAGCCCAGGCAAGCCTTGAACTCAGCAATCCTCCTGCCACTACCTCCTGAGTACTGGGATTATAGGTGTGAGCCACCACGCCCAGCTGTCTTTTTAGTTTTTTGAGACAGTCTCACTTTGTAGTTCAAGCTGGCCCAGAACTCACTATGTAGCCCAAGTTAGCCTCGAACTCACAGCAGTTCTCCTGTTCCTGCTTCTCAAGTGCTGGGATTATAGGCATGAACCACCATAACCAGCATTGTGGTATGTGGAACTGGGGATTGAACTCGGGACCTTGTGCTTGCCAGGCGGATGCCAGAACCCTGAGCTAAATCCCTGGCTTGCAAGTTTCTGTCTCTTTCTTAATATCTGGAACCCTTAGGAAATGGCTATTTCCTGGGTGGTCTGTCCTCCTTGGGTCTGTAATGGCTCTTAAATTATCTTAGTTCTGGCACACCATGGAAGGTCAATCACATCACCTTGGTTGACATAATACAATCAGTATCATCAGCAGTATCAAACAGCACAGGAAATGACAAGCTTTGGCAATTATTGTTCTGATACCTTTTACCTCATGAATTAGATCTGTCACTATATGCCAAATTTTAGAACTAATCACAATATGCTTAAAACATATAGGCTCTTCAGTGTAGCAGCATTACCCTTTGGGAGTAAAGGTTCAGCAGGAAGTTGGGGTGTAGTGAAATAGAAGGAGAGGGAGAGATTAGAAATGTGGTTAGAGGATATATATGTAATATCACACAAACCCTGGGAAACTGATAGAGGCTAGAGGACAAAAGAGACAGAAGGAAGAAATACAAAACAGAATAGATGAAAAACAGCAGGACCCTAGAAACTGTATTTCCTCTCCTATAATAGTACAGAAGAAAGAGAGAGGAAGACTGAAATGGATTAATTTCTGGGGAGCTGATACTGACTGGAGGACAAGAGAGGATGAAGGAACAAAAGATTAGGGGTACTCAGTAGGAACAGGCTAACATGAGACTCTTTTTCTTCTCCTATTAAAAATAAGAGCAGTTGAGAGAAGAAAAAACCTGAAATTGGACAGATTCAGCAACAACACAGGTGAAGAGTGAAAGAGAGGTCAGAAAAAAGAAAGAAAAAGAACAACAGCAAAAAAAAGCAAAGCCCAAAACACTATCAAAATGGTCCTCATGATGTGAATCTGCTGTCTCCTGTAGATAGTATGGGCAGTAGCATGCAGATTGGAGTTGAGTAGTAACAGGAAGACAGCTGTTATCCCCTGTCTACATTCTGGCTATAATGCCTGAATTGAGTTCAGTGAACTCCTACAGGTTTGAAATCTACAAAAGTCCAGGGTTGGGCCGGAGATTTAGCTCACTGGTTCCGGTGCCTGCCTCGCAAGCGCAAGGTCCTGAGTTCGATCCCGGTAACCACATACAATGCTGGGCGTGGAGACTCACGCCCACCAGCCATCAATACCACATACCACAGTGCCGGGCGTGGTGGCTCACGCCTGTAATCCCAGCACTTGGGAGGCAGAGACAGGAGGATTGCTGAGTTCAAGGCTTGCCTGGGCTCCATAGTGAGCTCAGGCCAGCCTGAACTACAAAGTGAGACCCTGTCTCAAAAAAAAAAAAAAAAAAAGTCCAGGGTCCTATAGGTGGGACTTACTCTACAAACTCACCAGTGGCTGTATTCAACAGGATTTCTTCATTCTTCCAGTGAGTATTTTTTTGTTGCGCCAGACAGGGCAGTTGCACACTGAAGACCTCTGCCTAAGTCCCAGCACTGACATCTCACTTACTCAGTATGCACAGACAAGTAAATGGGGTCTCCTCCTCATGTGCTGGTCCTGTGAGAGATCAGGGCCCAAGTATCAGTGTGGGCAGACAAGAAGATGGACTCTCTGCTGCTGAGTACTCCTATTCTTTTGTTCCTTTGTCCTCTCGTCCTATAGTCCATAGCAGGCTGGTTGTGGGGAAGCTCAGGGTCTGAGCACTGTGGGGAAGGTGGGCCAGAGGCCTGTCCATGCAGGAGCACTCCTTACTCAGCATGGGCAGAGAAGTCTACAGAGCCATTCTGTGTTCCTTTCCTCCTGGGATGTGGATGTTGTAGACAGTAGGAAACCTCCTTTGTAATGTTCATTTTTAATTAATTAAGGTACTGACGATTGAACCCAGGGCTTTTGCACTAAGCTACATTCCCGCCCCATTTAATATTTTGTTTTGTTTTGTGACAAGGTCTTTCTAAGTCGGTAAGTTGCCCAGGTTGAGCTGGAGCTTGTGATCCTCCTGGTTCAGTCTTCCAGAGTGCTGGGATTATAGTATGCACCAGGATTCTCAGCTACTATACGTAGTTTAAAATTCAATTATTTGAAACATACTAAAAGTACAGAGATTAATATAACAACAACCTAGCTCAGCATATATTAATAGTAGCTCTGTAGTCTCTCTCTTTTTTGTTTTTGGTACTGAGAGTCAAACTCAGGACCTCAGGCTTGCCAGACAGGCACTGTGCTGCTAAGCTACATCCCCAGCCTTCAGTTCTTGGTCTTGAAGTTGGAACATCATCATCCTGTTCAGTGAATGCCTAAATGGGGAATTTTGCTAGGACTGGTCAACATGAATGTCTCATTGAGCAAGATTCATTGTCAATGATAAAATGCCCTCAAAAATCTATGTTTCCTCAAGAAAGAGAGCTTTTGGGCAAACTAATGAGATTTTAAGAACAGTGTAGCCTTACTCCTGGATGTGACCAGGGAGGTTTGGCCATTAGATGGCTCTCTGGCCTTTCTTGACAGAGCTTAGTCCGATGAACCAGGGAGAGGAATCATTGAAGGCTGAGATTAGCCAACTTGGAACAGTTGCTGGGAACCTCGGGATGAGCGGGGCCTTGGGGAACATTTGGGCACCCAGGATGGTATATGAGGGATCTGCTCTGTGATTGTGTGTGACACTGGGCAAGTCTAGGGAAGGAGATGGAAAGAAACCAGAACAGAGCTCAGCCTGCTTACCAGGCCATGGGAATGGAATTCTCCAAACATGAGAAATAAGACATAAATGTATCAATTCAGGATGTGGTGAAGAGTGATAGTACCAAGCAGCATCTGGAGTTTTATTTGAGCTTCTTGGTTTTCAGCTGAGGAAATGGAAGGACCATTTGGGAGGGACCCCATCTTTTTGTTCCCACAGCTTCAGGGGTCTCTGTAGACAACTTGGGGCTTCATAGTCCTTGGGATGCTTGTTTCCTTCTGCCAGCAGCAATGGATTGTGGTTCTTCCTCCTGGCTCTGGGAACCAGCAGTGCACTAGACACCAGCACCTGTCACCAATGATGCCTGAGGAGTTCCCTAAAGAGGAGGTGGGAATCTTAACTCAGCCTTTTGAGTAGGTTCTTGACTCTCAGGTGTCTTGGTGAGAAGCAGAGACAGATTTTATTGGGCAAAGTTAATGAAGTGCACAGAGAATGTAGAGCAATGGCCTTTGAGAAAGGTACCCTATGATCTGGGGTTGGGAGTATCTGTAGCTGCCTCTGTATCTGTATTCATATCTGTTATCTCTATCTCAGTTTTTGGAGGGGTCCTTTAAGATGGGTGATCTAAGATGTTTAGCCTGAAAATGTTCATCTAACTCTTTGAATCTGCTCCTTCATCTTAAGATTGGATTACTGCTCTTTGTCTTATCAACTAACTTAATTTAGAGAATTATAGTATCTTTAAGGGATTTGAGTGTGATGGAAGACAAAAACAAACAAGTGTAGGGAGCAAAGACACAAAGTGCCAAGATGGATAACCTTGGGCAATTGATTGTGTCCTGAAGTTGCATTCTTCCTAAAAGTGCAATTTTAACATTAGGGTTTTCCCTGTCTCCTTTCTACCTGTCTTGATTTCTTCTGCCCCACATCATGCCTTATGTCTTTGGAGATGTGGTCTCAATACTCAGACCATCATGCTGGGTGGTTCCTTGTTTGTCTGATACATGTGGTTACATACATTTTGGGGGGTACAGTTCGTTATTTTAGTACACATACACAGTGAAAAGACAGAGAGAGAGATGGGGGAGAGAGAGAGAGAGAGAGAGAGAGAGAGAAAACTATTTCTGGAAAATACAGAACTCTGAAAGTGAACCTTGCTTTTGAAAATATGAGGTTATTGTACATAAATAGGGTTATAGTATAGAAATAGGCTAACTAATAATGATAAGAATATGTTCATTACATTTCATAATCAACAGCTTCAGTTTCATATCCATGCCCCCAACCCTCATAGGCCTGGGGAGAGGAGACGAAGCTAGATCCCTATTTTGAACATCTGGCTCCAGGTCCCCTGGTCTGGCTTTGGAGCTGCTGGGCTGTTGTTTGGGCTTCCTGCTCGCCAGTGAGGTCTGTCTAAATCCACGATCCTTGGCCTTGCTCAGGCCGTGAGGGCCTTGGGCACGCCAGAGTCAGCTGCTTTGGAAGGTGTTGTGTCCTTGCCTCATGTCAGGTGCTCTTGAGTTCACTGTGTGGTTGCTGAGGGGAGGCAGGTTGCTGAGGGAGGCAGGCAGGGCCAGAGCCCCCAGAACCTGTACACAGAGTCTCTCTGCTGCATGGCTCCAGGTGGGAGGAGCCCTGGGAGTTGTGTTGATTGGGACCCAGGACCTGTACCTTCCTGTTGGAGACACTGCATTTGACAGATCAGAGGAAAAAATTGAGTAAGAGGTTAAATTAATTGGGGACGCTTCAGTTTTTTTTTTTTTTTTTTTTTTGAGACAGGGTCTCGCTTTGTAGTTCAGGCCGGCTCTGAGCTTACTATGTAGCCTGGGCAAGCCTCGAACTCAGCAAGCCTCCTATCTCTGCCTCTTGAGTGCTGGGATTACAGGCGTGAGCCACCATGCCTGGCACTGTGGTATATGGTACTGATTGTTGGTAGGCATGAGTCTCCACGCCCAGCATTGTATGTGGTTACTGAGGATCAAATTCAGGACCTTGCGCTTGTGAGGCAGGCGCTGGAACCACTGAGCTAACCCTCCGGCCCAAGCTTCAGTTTTATACATATGCAAATTTTATACATATGCAAATAAAAATTTCATACATTATTAGTTAAAAGAATCTCCCGCCAGGGATGTAGCTCAGTGGCACTGTGCCTGCCAGTCCTGAGGTTGATCCCTGGTACCAAGAAACACCTTACTGTTTTGAGCATTATTCAGAATTCACGGTTTTCTTTTGATGAAATTGCTTGCTTGCTTGCTTTATTGATTGAGATGGGGCCTTGGTGTGTGTGTGTATGTGTGTGTGTGTGTGTGTAGTTCAAGGTGGTCTTCAACTTGTGGTGATCCTCCTGCCTCAGCCTCTGAGAGCTGGGGTTATAGATGTGTGCCATCAAGCCTACAGTGAGTTGGCCTACATTGGGATTTTTTTTTTTTTGCTTTTTGAGACAGGGTCTCACTTTGTAGTTCAGGCTGGCCCTGAGCTCACTATGGTGCCCCAGGCAAGCCGCTGCGAACTCAGCAATCCTCCTGTCCCTGCCTCCCGAGTGCTGGGATTACAGGCGTGAGCCACCACGTCCGGCATTGTGGTATGCGGTGTTGATTGTTGGTGGGTGTGTCTCCACGCCCAGCATTATATGTGGTTACTGGGGATCGAACTCAGGACCTTGCGCTTGCGAGGCCGGCGCCGGAACCACTGAGCTAACCCTCCGGCCCCCTACATTGGGATTTTAAAGGTAAATCATGATTTAGAAAATGATTGTTTATGGATGATACTTCTGTGTTTTATTTTAAGATAAAATTTTTGAGGAATGCTCTTGGTTATTAGAATGTTGTGCTATGTTGTGATATTCCATTGATTTTATTTTCAGCAATGACAATACGAATTTGGAATTTTAAAACCTGTAATACGGTCTAGGAAACGAGGATCTACTGGAAATGTTTCCAGTGCAGTGTCTTTGTTTTCTGAACAAGGTCATGAAAGCCTTTAAATTAATCTAGTTACAAATAACTTCGATTGCTGTGGAATTTATGTGAATGATGATTGCTGGCTAATGAGTTAATCCAATGCTAACCCGCTCTACCCTCTGATGTACTGGACTAGTTGCTTTATCTGCCTGAATTTGTTTTCTTCTTCTGCTGAGTATAATGATTTCTGTTTATCACCAGGACTATGGCAATTTTAATTATGGCAATTTTCCTGAAATACTCATTTCTATAACTTTGTGTTGTCACAGACTCCAAAGCCACATAAAAGAGGATGCTGTAACAGTGTGTCATGTACCTGCCACCCAGGGACAGTGACTTGGCCACAGCAGGACCCGTGTGTGCAGAGTGTGTGTCCCCTGTGGGTGGGCAGTTGAGGCTCTGCTTTTCCTGCTGGATGAGTTTGTACTTTGTCCTCATTCTTTCTCTAACACAAATAGGCAGCTGGCAGAAATATCCCAGTGCAGAAGGGTTTGTGTACTTGTGCAGAACAGTGACCGAACAGTGGCAGAAGCATCTCCATGTGAGGAGGCATGGGTGTTTTTGTTCGCCCTCATGAAGATTTTGTTATTGCCTGACAACCTTCGTACTTTTTGTTTTCTTTTCAGAAGTTCCAGGTTAATGATTGTCTGAGTTCAAGTATCTTTATTGGCACTGCCTTAAGAAATGCCAGCTAAAGGTCATCTCTCCAGGCGCCACCTGGCTGGACAGGAGGCTCCTCCGTCCACTTGCCCCGGAGTCCAGCTCCCTCCAGCTCTGGTCACACAGCCTCCCTATCCAGGGACCGGAGGCTGGAGGGGCCTCACGGACTCTCATGCCCATTTCTCTTCCTGCTCTTGTCTGAATCGTCCCTCCAGGAGACATCAGGACACCAGGCACTTGAAGGCTGTTGGGTGCCAGTTGTCAGAGCTGAGACCTGTGATCTCCACATCACATACCACACACCAGACACTGGGAGGATCAGAATCGAGCTCCGACCCTACCTGTCTCAACATTGTCCTTATTTGGGGCCGGGTTAGCACATTGGTGTCTTCTGGTACCAAATGGTACCAAATGAAGAGCCCTTCCAGAATGGGTTTGATGTCGTTTAACTTTTAATGGCAGTATTATTTTTTGGTATTGTTTTCCATGAATTCTTTTTTTTTTTTTTTTTTTTTTTGAGATAGGGTCTCGCTTTGTAGTTCAGGCTGGCCCTGAGCTCACTATGTAGCCCAGGCAAGCCTGGAACTCAGCAATCCTCCTTTCTCTGCCTCCTCAGTGCTGGGATTACAGGTGTGAGCCACCACGCCTGGCACTGTGGTATGTGGTACTGATTGCTGGTGGGTGTGAGTTTCCACACCCAGCATTGTATGTGGTTACCCGGATCGAACTCAGGACCTTGCGTTTGTGAGGCAGGCGCCAGAACCACTGAGCTAAATCTCCGGTCCCCATGAATTCTATTTTAAAAACATTTTTTTTTTTTTTTTTTGAGACAGGGTCTTGCTTTGTAGTTCAGGCTGGCCCTGA